>JAPVRG010247972.1:0-10272 GCA_029783565.1 Rhagoletis cerasi
CAATTCCACAATACAACTCTGACCATAAGAATTCTCTCAGACATTAACTTACAACATTTTTTTCATATAGTATAATGCTCCCTTCGACCAAAAAATGAAAACTTTGACCCACTGAAAAAAAAAAACTCAGACGTGCTGGACCATAAGTTTGTTCTACAAAAATGATCTACTCAACATACCCTTTCAGAATTATAGGGTCGCTATTCTGTTCCAAAAATGCTGTTGGACAGTGTAATAATAGTTTTTGATAAAATATTTAAATACATAAAAACTGTGTGGCTTTGAAGTAAAGTTTAATAAAATAGAGTTTTTGATATTGGGGCGTATTCTTGTTTTCGTACGAATCGAAAATCGTGAAATTTTCCTATCATTTTCTACACAAAAATTTAAAATTTTCGATTCGTACGAGAACAAGAATACGCCTCATTATAAAACTCTCATAAAACTTTGTGTGTTATCGGGGGGTGTAATATGATCAGTACCAGTGATGGTACATACTTTTTGGAAAATCCCCACTCACCAAAAAGAATCCCTACTTTTCCCTACGCTTATTAAAATTTTTCCTTACAAAATTCTCTACAATTTTTACCTAATAATTCTGGCTGGCCAAAAAACTCAACACATTCACATTTTTTTACTAACATACTTACATATTCGAATTTGCAAAACTACTTGCAAGGCTACTGGCAACGAAATTTCAAAGACAGTAAATTTTGACATTAAACGTAAAAAATGTCAACCCTGCGTAGGTACAATAAAGTTTTTAACTAAGATCACATTAGTTCATTTGGTTAAGAAAAACTAAACAATACGAATAAACATGTACAGTCAGCGTCAAAAATATGCATACCCTGTCATTTTTATTTATGTCTATTTTCAGCACCAAATTTTTCTTATTTTTTATAAAAATATAGTTCATTCAAAAACCACAAAAATATTTTTTTTTCAATTTCACACAGAACGCGGGAAAATGCAAGAAATCCCAGCAAATCGTTATCGTAATTTTAAAAATTTCAATTAGATTTTTTATAAGAGTTTGAAGAATTTGAGTATAATAAAGTGCAAGTTTCAAGTCGCTTAAAATTATCGTTGATGTTTGAGAATTTTTTTTCGTCGAGGGTTTTGCGTATTTGCTTCCATTTTTTTGATTTTTAGAAAAATTCCTACATTTCACTAATTTTAAAAACTCTGTCCTTCTTTTCCCTACACTCATTTTTTTCAACTAAAATCCCTACGTGTAGGACATTTTCTTTACGTGTACCAACACTGATCAGTACCGGCAGCCAAGTCAGACTTCATCTAGTTATGCCGTCCTACTTTAAGTTCAATCAAGATCGCTGCCTAGCCATATTCGAAATGCGTTCACAATTTATATTCCGTTTATATAAAGTTCGCCCTTACTGCTGCTCCAGTTACGAAGACTTGTGATAACTTTAATAGAAAATCATATGCATTATACCCTTCTACTGATTGCTACCTTTTTCCACTACTTTCCGACAGACCAGAGCATCATATGTTTTGATCGGTCAAATCGTGCAAATCGGTCAGATTACTGTAGTGTACTCGTACGTACGATGAATAACCTGTCAGTTTTTCCTGAAAGTCCTTTTTCTAGATACATCACTCTAATAGGCCTTTCTTTGCTGTCTCCTCGACATTAAGCCTCCAAGTTAGCTCGAATGAAAAATGCAAGCTAGTTCCATCCAGTCTTAGTAAACAGAATTCGGCGATCTTTATTTTGCTTGTGAACAAAACAAATTCGGTTTCAATCAGAGATCCTGTGCCTACAGTTGCGCTGTTTACTCTGCTCTGATTACTCTCTCTTGAGTATATCCTTAACACTTTAAACTGTTGGATGGGCTGACTTCCCAGCGACCTACTGATTTCTACTGTCTTGATATAGGTAAAAGCAACTTCAACGTCTATGGAATTTGATAGGGTATATTGCTTGTATTCAAGTGATTTTTCAAAAGTACTGCCCGTTTCATAGTCCGCTCTAAACTTGTGATAGGCGTGCTGTGCTAAGTCTATTGTGGGAATACGAGTGCTCTCTCTAAAACATACATAAGTCAAGCAAGTAAGGGGGCTAAAATGTTTTTAGAATAAACGATGTATCTTTATTTACCAAAATTCCTTTGCGGAAGAGTGATTTAACTTCTCTGCTTTACGAATAAATTTCACTGTCACCTCATTTCTGGCTTTGGTTACATATTCATCTCACAATCATCTTTTAAAGATACTCATTAAATTGGGTACCACCCTTTCACAAGAGTGGTGTAACGTGGCCGGCACTGCTCCTACAGATTTGTACTGATCGAACGATATAACATCCGACTCACTTTCTCTTTGTCCACTATGCCCTTAACGCCTTCCAGTTCATAAGCGGGAATTAACATATCTGTGTGTATATGAGCATTATCAATCAGATACTGGATAGTATGTTCCATTGAGATTTTGGTCCATGAGCTATCCGATTTCATGATTTATTTTGGAGTATCAAAAAGTATCTAGAATTACTCGAATTTTGCATTTTCTTTTTTACATGATGGGGTTTTTTCAATTTTTTATTTCGTTTTATTTTATTTTATTTTATTTTATTTAATTTTATTTTATTTTAGTTCATCTCTTTTTTTAGATATTTTGAAACTTTTACACAACACACTAGTTAAACTTGTGTGTGGTCGTATAGAAACTGCTGTCACGTCTGTTAAACGCTAAGCTTCAACACACATTTGCTCTATTTAAGCAACAACAAACCAGCTAGCCAACAACAGTGCATCTTCTGCTGTGGCAACCAACAATTGAAGTTTTAGTAATTGTGGCAGAAAGCACACAGTGTTAAGTACACACACACATATATATATATGCACAAACACATACACACAAACAATGCAGATTCATCTGTAGCGGTACACTACACCTTTTATGGTTCATTGTTTTCGGTCAAGGTCGTTATTGTTATGATTTCAATTTTCCACAGAAAAGCAATTATTTCATTTTTTTGTTGTTGTAATTTCTGTGGCTGTTACAGTTAATCTTTGGCAAGTCGAATAGTGAATGTCCATATGTTGTGTCTATTGCGGTTGTTGCTGCTGTTTGCCGCTTTATGTTTATCGTTTTTTTTTTGTCGATTTTGTATAAGTCCCACTTTTGAAGTAATTTTCGTGAATACAATTTGGTAATTATTTATTTACTGGCGCTAAATTTGGCAACAAATAATTATATAATAAAAAAATATATACAGAGAAACTAACTAGGCAATACCTAATTTAATACGTATATGCTCTAATGGATTTTGCACTTCTGCAAGACACTGGATGCAATAAACTTAGAAATAAATTGAGTGAGGCAACCATAATTGTAAATAAATATATTTATGTACATACGTGTACCAAAAAGAGCAATATTTGAAGATAAAAGTTGCACTGAACTAAATTATCTACAAATATATTATGTGCCCTTCAGATGGACTTTGATAGTTATTTTTTAAACAAAATTTTATCAAAATAATATTGAAATATCAATAGTAACGCATGACATCAAACATCTTCTTATATTTATGAAAATTGCAAAATTACCTACTTATGATCTTTACATCACATGAATGATTGTCACATCATATCTTGTGTTGTCACATCATATCAACTCGTCACGTGATCGCTTGATCATTTCACATTTTTATCGTCTTTAACAGATTATGCTACATATCATTTGACAACTATTGACGTTAAATCGCATGATGTCACATCACATCGCAAAGCCAAGAACGCTAACATATTGCCCCTTGGTCTCTACAACTTATTTTTTGAGTCAGCCCCTTAGCCTTTCCCCACCTTACCCGATTACTATGCAAGTATATCTGCTGGCTGTGAAAATATTTTCTCTACTAACCAATTGGACCCATCTAAGTCTTGCTCGATTCCGGAGCTAGTGTATGTTCAGTTCTAGAATGTCCTTCTTCCGTGGAATAGAAGTGACGATGACGGATACCGAAGAAGATGGAGTGACGGCCTGCACCAGCTTTTTAACGACATGGACATAGTTAAGTGATTACAAATACAACGACCGCGCTGGCTTGGGCATGTTGTGCGCATGGATGACGACGCTCCAGGAAAAAGATCCTTCAACTCGGCACCCAACGAAAATAAGTGCGTCCAGGAACACCATGGAAGGACCACTATCTGCACCCGGTATGAAGAACTGGCGCAAATTCGCAAAGGAGAGGGGCAAGTTGCGAAGTTTTTTGGTCTCTGCCCAAACCGACAAACGGTTGTAGCGCTAAATAAGAAAAGGAGAAGGGGAAGAGGAAGAAGAAGAACAACAAGAAGATGAAGAAGAAGAAGAAGTATAAGGAGAAGCCGGTCAGCCTGGTCTTCCCAGGAAGTAGTAATTTAGTACTTGATAGGGTTTAGTAAGCGCTGGTGAAGATAGCATTACTTGCTTTGAAACCTACCAATTAAGGCACCTTTGCTGAAAAATCACTCCCGTAGGGTGATAGTTTACATATACATATTTCAAGCGTTAAAGGAAAATCAGTTTAAAAAATTAAATCCGCACTTTTTCGCATTTCAGCATTAATTGAGTGTTTCTTTCCCAACAGCGATTTAATCGCATCAAATTCACTGTTCTTATTATTCGAAACTTTAATCGGTTAATTACGAAATTACCATTGAATTATAAGTTCAAAGTTTCGAGCATTTCTGTCACCCACATTTTTTATATCGAAATCGTATTGAATTTCGTTTCAAAATTCACCAAGCTGGTACCTCTGTCTGTGAGTAAAAAATTTGGGGAATTTCTTAAAGTGTTACCGCTGCTTACAATGTAAAACCACACCACTAGTAGTGTAAATAAATATCATTCCCAAAGAAGAAGAAGGAAAGATGATATATTTTCAAAAGACGAACTAAGTTTCTATTTGGAACGGTTAAGTTTTAGACTTTCAACGGAACACTGTTGATGCATGGCAAGAAATGAAGGCGGTATATCAAAACCTTAAGTTGCTTTCCCATAACTGTAGAACGGCTGTTTTCTAACTACGGCGCCATAGCTTCAGAAAATCGAAGAAACTTAGCAATGTACAGTGTTCTGTGGAGACCGTCCTGAGTTTTTAGGTATTTTCTTTACTCATTCCCAGCAGAGCCCTGGTTTTAAAAGGGTCATAGGTATTTACTGCCAAGTAATCCTATACGATCCTGCGCAACTCCACCTTTTCTGATTACCTTAAACAAGCCGCCATTATCCACCGCGTGGGACACAATTTATGCAGACCCCACCTCGCTAGTTCATCCACTGTTTCGTTCTCATATACATATGTATGTCCCTATGCCCTGGGCCCCATATTAGGATGACTTCGAATTTATCAAAAATTTTGTCGACTCTCCCCTGCAGTCCTCCAGATATGGCACCAGAAGCCATATCAATGAATTTTAGATTTTTTGTCTGCCCGTCTGACCGTATGTTTGTATGCGCATCACTCAAAAACTAATGCATGAAATTGAATGCAGTTTTCTTCAATGTATTGCTAGAGGACTAACTTAAAATTTAGAAAAAAATAATAATTATAGAGTTGCCACCGATTTGAAAATTTCTGTTTAAATAAATTGATAAAATTAAGTAAATATTGGAATATAGCTGTCAAAAGCAAGATGTTTATGAAGGCTTACAGACGAAAATATGTTTGTGGAAAGTTGCCACCTGTTTGACAATTGTAATTTATTTATTATATTTATTTAATTGATTGCTGAGTTAAATATAATATTGCAATATGGGCATCAAACTAAAGAGGTTTAGGAAAGTTTACTGCCAAAAATATTTTTGAGTAGGGTTGCCACTTGTTTGAAAAATTTTATTAAATTATTAAATGATAAAAAAATGAAATATTACAATACGGGTATCAAACTAAAGAGGTTTAAGAAAGTTTACTGTTGAAAATATTTTTGAAGCGGGTTGCCACCTATTTGAAAATTTTAATTCACATAAATATTTGTATTCAAAACAATTGCCAAATGCACGAATTCGAATACACATGCTATGGAGCTCTAGCTTTAGCTATTTCATACATAAATATGATAAAAAAGAAGTATGTTGAATTGTATTGAAAGTTCATAGACTCAGTGAAGCCACCACCTTCTAATAATTTGCCTTGACTACGTGCATTTTGCTTTTGCTTTCAGCGTAGGGATTGTCAAACTCAGTGTAAGCGAACAGAGAAAAAAGAAAACAGAAAAACTGTAATAAGTTTGTTTATCGCGTTTAAATTTTTATAATCAAATGTTTATATTATTAGACTGTTTACAAAAAAATTCTTTCATTTAGAAGTAAAAGGTAAATATATTTATAGCTATTAGGTAACTTCAGTAATAAGTGCATTTTGTAAAGTATGCAAAGGGGAAGACAAAAACAGTTTGCAAAAAAAATTCATTAGTTTTTATTGTTTCGTTTTGAACAAAAATAAACGCGTTTTACCTACCCATTCCAAGTCTTGATATTTGATGCTCAACTGTCTTTGTAAAATCAGAAATATAGATACTTGATTCTAAATTCCACACACACGAAGTCGCGGGTAAAAGCTAGTATTAAATAAATTAATAATGTAATAAAAAATTACATTAATTTTCTAGGCTATCGAATACCATTATGCTTTCCGCTATTAATATTTATCACTAACTTAATCATTTATTATTTACATAAGCCGCATTTATTTATGTAATAAAAGATAATAGGTTGGTAATTAGTTTACACCAACTACAATAACAGCAAAAAAACACTCGCGCTCACAAACTTTAGACGACTATTATTCAACAAGATTTATCCTGTGATTTCATAATTAAATCAAGGAAGTAAACACATGGTAAGTGGAGCAGTAGGAAAGTGGAGTAGTAGTGAGTCGTAGTGGAGGCAAAGAAAATACGACAAAACGAAAAAACAAAAAATTATTAAAACGGCTTAGTGTTATCTCACATTCACTGCTGCTTGCAGCATTTACGTGCGACTGACAGCAGCCGGGAAACCAAGCAGCGATATATGGCTTAGCTAAAACAATAGTTTATTAGTTTGAACAGCATGGATATATACGATAGCATAAACATATCAGACGCGCACCGGGCAATTCATCGCATAAGCTGGTGCAAATAAACGAATACATTGTAATGCACCAAAGCAATGTAAGGCAATGCACCGCAAACTAAAATAGGAAATTATGAGCTGCTATAATACAACGAAGCATATATTTTGCGCAGCGCTGAGAGGGGAAAAAGTGGAGCAAGGAAATGGTGTGGACGCTGATGCTGGAAGCTGCTGTTAGTTGTCTGTCTAGTATGCAGTATGTACAACCAACATTGAATGACATAATCAGCTGCTCACAATACTTATCAACTAAATTGTTTATATTGTTTGCTGTTGTAGCGGCAATTTACAATTGTATTTGGACTAGAAGCTGTCAGCTGATATTGGTCGGCTTTAGTGCGAGCAAATTCCCATGGTAGGCCAAATTATCCGCCATTCTGTAGTCAACTCCGTTAGAGCAGACTAAATGGCTAGCTGACTAGCTAGCTGTTAAACCCATTAATGGAAAGTAGAAAATTTTACAGGTAAACAGAAAATTTTCGAATTATATTTGGCAAGTTGTCAAAGCGAGAAATCTATTGAAACCAGCTGCACGGCATGAAGTTGCAATGGGAGAAAAATATCAAAAAATAAAAATCCACTTGTCACAACTAACAAGCATAGATACAGTGGGCAATGGTGTCGAGCAAAATTTCGTGTAATAAAAAGGAGAAATATTTGAAGAAGATCGCGAAAAAAGTTTAACAATATTACGATTACCAAAGAAATGTTTGCCTATGTTTATTTAGAGGAACCAGATACATAATTGTATACAGTTAGGTTATTCATAACATATGAAATCGAGTCATATTGAAAGATTCTGATACATTTTGAGACGGTTAAATATATTTTGTTATTATTTTGCGGCACCTACAATATTTTTTATTCATGGAATTACGATAATATGACTCCTTATGACACCTTGTTAATCGACTTATTATTTAAAAAAAAATGCGCTATCTTTTTTCTTATCGATTTTCATAACATAAATTTCACAACATTCCTTATGTTTCTAATTTGTTTGATTTACTATCAATTTTTTCCGATATATTTATCGTAAATTTTTATTTATCTATCCATTTTTATCGATATATTAATCGATCTTGGTTACTTTTATTTATCGGTTGGTTATCGATGAGTTCATTTCTTTTTATCGGTTTATTATCGATATAATATAGATTTATTTTAGCGTCGTTTTTATAAAATAGTATGTTATTACATACATATGTATCTAGTATACTAGTTCGGTTTTTATTTATACATTTTTATCGATACATTAATCGATTTTGTTACTTTCGTTTGTCGATTAACTATCGATAAGTTCACTTCCTTTTATCTTATCTTTTTTGCGTCGTTTTTATAAAAAAATATGTACATACATATGTTTCTGCTGTACTAGTTCACTTTTTATTTATCCATTAATATCGATACATTTTGTTACTTTCCTGTCGATTTGTTATCGATAAGTTCATTAATTTTTATCGGTTTATTATCGATAAAACATAATTTGTTTTTGCGTCGTTTTTATACAAAAAAATATGTACATACTTATGTTACTAATTTCTTTGATTTATTATCGATTTTTGCCGATATATTTATCGTGAAGTTTTATTTATTTATCCATTTTTATTGATATATTAATCGATTTTGGTTACCTTTATTTGTCGATTAGGTATCCATAAGTTCATTTTTTTTTATCGGCTTATTATCGATATAATATAGATTTATTTTAGCGTCGTTTTTATAAAAAAGTATTTGCTTACATACATATGTATCTGGTGTACTAGTTCGGTTTTTATTTAAACATTTTTATCGATACATTAATCGATTTTATTACTTTCGTTTGTCGATTAATTATAGATAAGTTCATTTCTTTTTATCTTATCTTTTTTGTGTCGTTTTCGTAAAAAATAAAATATGTACATACATGTCTACCAGTTCGTCTTTTGGAGAAGTTGCATTTTCGATGAAATACATATCGCTAGCTTAGAGTGAAAAGTTGCTAAGTCCACATTATGTGAAAAGTCAAATTTTGATATGGGAAGCAAGAGAAATTAAAAGTGGTTCGTTTTCAAAAGGATTAAGGTACTTCCCACTTAAATTTAATTAAAAGCAAATTTGCTCAGTCCAAAACAGGCACAGAAAATTCGATAATGTCAAAATAATACGAAATCTTTTAATAAACATCGAATCCTTCTGATTCGTATGGAGTTTTGCTTTGCTTTAAACACGCAAAATGTTGTATTCAAAGTTTTGCAAAATACTTGAAGAAAAGTGCTATACAAAGTTTTTTGCTCTTCTGTAAAATTTTAAAAATTGGACTTAACAAATTTTCACTCTTGTGTTCTTAACTTCGGTGATGTATAAATTTAAAAAAGGTATTAGGTTATGAGGCGCTAAAGTAAGAGCTGTTACACATTTATTGTGCTTGAATAAATTGAGTTAATGAGCAACATTGGAAAACAGCACTACTGTAGTTACTTGTATCGATTTTTTATCGATATATAATATCTTTTATCGTTATGTTTATCAGTAATTTACCACCGCAACTTAACTTATCGACACTTTAAATATCTTATCGATATCGTAGACGATACTTCTCGATAACTAAATCTATAAATATCTTTTAATATCGTCTCTGTAGTGTTTGGATTCTGTTAATCGAGTACTTAGGGTTGCGTACTACCACTCAGTAGGCCCCAGGTTTAATACCTGATCAGCACAACATCCGAATAATGAACAAATTCCTTTTTTATAGTCGCCCCCCAAAAAGCAATGACAAGCCATCAATCGACTTTCTGTCATTATAAAACTAATTGGAAGTGGTAGGCTACGTAAACTTTCAAAACCTCCTGATTGTGTAAAAACACTAATACAGGGTGTCCCAGAAGTAACCTGTGAAGGTAGGTGGGGGGTGAGCTCCCTGATAAGGAAAAAGTTTTCAGGTAAAAGTGTCACCGTTTTCCAAATTTTTTAATTTTTTTGAATTTCAAAAAATCGGACCTTTTCATGTATTTTTACAGCATGTTAATTTAAAAAAAAAATTTTAAATAAAAAAAAATATTAAAAAAAAATTTTCAAAATTAAAAAAAAATTGTTTACAAGCAGTTAAAGAAAATACGTGAAAAGTCCCGATATTTTTTAATTCAAAAAAAATTTCAATAT
>JAPVRG010247975.1:5005-15575 GCA_029783565.1 Rhagoletis cerasi
AATAAGTTAGCTGTGAACGGTGTCATGTTCGTTTATAAAGGATTAACAGAAGGTGTGTAAACTACGCACCAGTCATCTACAGTACTCAAGGCTGACTGCATTCTAACGCAGACCATTTGTATATTTCTCCCACTAGTGACGACGTAAAAGTTACACCAGCACTCGCTACCAGAAGAAAACCGCTTGGTGAAGTTACGAGTACAACAGAAGGTTGGCAACGAGAAGATTCAAAAAGGTAGTAGAAAGGGCACCTCTCTTTGACTGATTGCACGGAGACAGTTTTACCACCAAAAGTGGCAACAGTAATCCAGTCACTAAGTTTCACAAGAATTTATTGAACCAGATTTATACAATGCTAAAGTGCTCACCAATTCGGACAATTGCCATCAGGCCCATACAATGCAGTCTTGTAGGGCATTCCATTCTGGTAGGCATGCTGAATCGACCTGTAAAGGAGTGATACATACTTCAGTCGTTAATATCTGGCTGTTTTTTCAAACTCTTTAGCGGAATTGGGGACATAGTGCTTAAGGTCTATGTTTCATTCCTTTCTTGCTTTGGTAATGAAGACAGCCCTACAATACCTCCAATGCCTCCAGGATGTACCTCAATTAGATATTGGCTCTATTTAAAGCCACAGTAAATTACTCATGCCCTACATTGGCTTTCCGGCTCTTAAATTTTAGATTACATATTAAAGCTCTTAGCTAGAAAATCAATTCTAACAAATACCCTAATAAGAAAATTGATAGATCTCAAGATTCAGCTACTAAGAAATATAAGTTTATAGCTACATTAAAAACCACGAAATATTTCATTTTATATGGTTAGGTCACACGGGTAGCTCTAGTTGAGAAGTTCACTCGGAGGACGCGCAGGTCAATTATGATTTCGAACTTCCTATGGAGTTTTCCCTAAGTTGTCTAATTTTTCAAAGAAATGGTCGCAATAAATGTGAGGCGCTTCCTCCGGAGTGAAGTGCATTCCCATGATGGTTGTTAGATATATTCTATTTCTACTCCACCTCTACAGTTTCTACAAAAGTGGATTCTCGTGGCTCTATTGGGCAATCGCCACCGGCCCAATGTTGAACAGCCAAAAGCTCGGTATTGAGAGTCTTAGATAGATAGATAATAATAAGACATGTGCACCTCGACCTAGCGGTCTATTTTTCTCTCTGCTCTGCACAACACTTCTGTTCAACCTAAGGTCCCCAAAAGGTTCAAAACGGCTGCGGAAACTAGAATTTCGAAACTTTTTAATTTGTCTCCTTCAAGTAAGCACTTTTCCGGGCGAAGTGCTATCGATCTCTGCCAGTGCTTTTCTCTTATTGCTCTTATTTCATTTCTGCGCTTCTCTTATATTGTATTTCAACCTATTTTCAGGAAAGGTTCATGTCCAATTGTAGTTTTTGCCGCCGCTTCCCTGTATAGTCTGACTGCTTCGTCATTTTGTTGTATTACCTTTTGGCCTGCAACCCACACTAAATAGGTGCTGTTGTAATTTACAAGTAAGTTGAATTTTTCTATGAACTCGAAGACTACCAATAAGGTCACTTCGAAAGATGAAATAGACTTGAGTGACCACTTGCTCATTGTTATAGCTCCTGCTTAGATTTAGCTCCGTACATAGACTGATGGCGTAAACATCTGCCTTAAAAAATGCTCGGATACCTCACATTGGTACCGATATCCGTGCTCTGGGGCCGTGGACGCCTGCAACTATGCTCTCGTCAGCTTTCGAGCCGTCTGTGTGTCCAGTGCACTGTACTTAACTGGGGTTGGCTTGCCAAAATGGAGCAACTTCATGCTTATATGCTTCGCAATCCAAACTCTTCTCAATTAGTTTTGTTTGCCTTGTAACAAATTTGGGGAGTACGGCTAGCGATTGCCGGGACTCCGATTTCTTCATATTCCTGAATGTATGGCCTTTCCTGTGTCAAAACCCTCTCTAGCAAATTTAAGTCTGCTCCAAGGTTAAGTATACAATTACCTGGCATTGAAGCTTCGTGGGCGCCTTAGCAAACTCCGTTTTCTTCGTTCGTCCAGCAGTGCACTATGGTCTGCGAACTGCTACTTGTTGGCCAAAAGTCATTTTTTAAAGTATAGGTAAATCTATTTTTTCCCACCATTGCTAAGCTAATTGACCAGAGCAAATAAGTGCATACTCAGTTTCTTCTTAAACTGTTTGTTCTCTCGTTATGATATCAACTGTTAAAGTTGGCATATCTACAAAAAGTTTATATAATTTTTTCTTTCGTAGTCAGAATTCTTGTAGTTCAAATTGGAATATTTCTTCGAGTAATAAAGTTATTAAAAAAAAAAAGAATGGAAATGAACAACAGAGGTAATATTTGTGTGATTAACAAAAAACGCTTGTACATAGTTTGCTTAGTAAAAATTAAACTCCTTTTCACTTAAAGTGGAGCTATAAAAAATTGGCTCCATTTGGCAGTCTTCAAACTTCGTGGACATTGAAAAGGTTAAATTTGGAGTTAGTGGGCTGAGAGTCATGTTGCACATTGTGCATATTTTGTAATATGGGCTTTTTTCTCAAAAAAATTCTAATTGTGTTTTGCTGTGCTTTTCGATTTTTGGAAAGAAGCAGTCAAAAAAGATGCAAAAGCGGCCGCCATTTTAAACTTTATGTTGGAAAATATTATTAAAGGGAACACATCCGAAGAGTATAACACCTACATAAAGGAAAAAGCAAGAATGGTATGCAAGAAAATAGATGAAAAATGGGGGAAATGTCATCGACAGCGCGAATACGTTTTAATTCAATATGCGAAATGGCTTCAATCAAAAACAATAATAAGAAAACCTGATATATTTTCTTTACCATCAACACCGACAATGGGCCTAGCCTAGTTATAAGTAATATGCTTGTTGTGCTAGTGTCCTTTCAAATAAGTACATAAGAGTTTGTACTAATAAATACAAATATAAAAAAACGTGGCACTAAAGAATGAAGGAATTTAAATTTTTTTGCTCCGACTCCGACAACGCCATATTGGATCCGACATTTTGAATCAAAAAATTGGACATCAGATTCGAAATCAGCGACCTCAAAAACGCCTCTTATAAAAAGTATAAAATTGAGGGGAGAATGTAAGAATGATAAAATTTGTTCGCCATATTGGATGCGCCATTTTGAATTTCAAAAATCTTTCATCGGATTCGAAATCAGCGACCTCAAAAACTCTCGAATACGAAGTTTCAAATAAATTCGGTTACTTTTCAACTTTTGGCCAGCAAATGATAGTCGCCAGACCATAGTGCAGTGACTATGTAGATTGAGGCCGATAGAGTCTATGTTTACAGATCAGTCCACCTGATTTCGGTAGCTGCTCTAACCATCTCCTCTACTAAAGAAACAGTTTACGGAGACTTTATGATTTGAACAGCTACTAAATCTGTCTCAGGTCTCTTTCGTACACTCACATCTGCTTCCCTATTTTGCGTAATACCACACTGTCCCGGGACCTAGATCGACTATATACTTTCGAAGAAATTATAAGGATATTTGGTCTTCAATTCATATCGAGTAAGTCACTACTAACCCAAGTGCCTTTATAGCAGCAATGAAGGCGAGTTTTGATAGAACTAGGTCGATCATGCTTACCAGTTCTGCCGAGATGTCAATTTCATTTACGTTAGCCTGGTATATGCTGCAGTAATCTGGTATGTAGTCTATAGAACTCTTTCAAAAGTAGTTTCTGAGAGAGGACGCCAGATCCTGTTCCAATATTCATTCAGAACCGACTGTGAAGTTCAAGATTACAATTATCGCTTACAATGATATCAGGTGCTCAGTAGCTCGTGAAAGCAGATTTCGAAGTTGCTGTCACAGTCAACTTCTCTAATCAGCTGAGCGCAAGTTCTGTACTCTACCCCGACGATACCCAGATTGGAGCCATGACTCCGGCCAGTCGTTCATAGTTAAATACCCCAAATTTCGGAGCAATCTTAGCTGCGGCACTTTTACGTACATTTCTTGACATAGATGGAGAGTGGAGTAAGGTCTTTGGGTCGTCGGCCGAATTACTTCCATTGTATATAGACATGCTTGTCATTTTAGCAGGTAACTTCTGCAACATTTCATTTTACCGGCAAACATAGAGGCCAAAAAAATTTCCAAGTTAACTCCTTCACTTTTAGCTGCATTGGTCTTCAAACTTTTTGCCGCTGATTTGAAAATTCTACTTTTGTGCTTACTTCACCAAAGTCTAATACACGATTCTCTCTTGCAAAAATATTTAAAGTTATATTGCCATTGCCAAAAAGTATTGCAGTAAATGAAGCTGCGGCGTAAAGTTTTGGTTACGCTTACGCCACAATGCATACACAGTTCGTTGGTAATAACAGTAAATGAATGTTTTGCCATTTGTCTGCCCACCTACTGAGTTAAGCAGCTGCTTAACCCGCTCTTGTTCAACTAACTACATACATACATACATACATACATACTTTCTGGCCACAGTTTCAGCTGTGCTTTTTCTGCCATCACTTCCACCACTTCCAGCGCTCTCCTTCATATTCTTCTTTTTCTTACTCTTCTCCTTATTCTCACATTCCCTTGGTATTCCTCAACAATGCGGCATTATTATTACGCTTTTTGCTCGCATAAGTATGCGTTGCCACAATTTTACCGTCTACAAAGTTTCTTCCAAGTGAAATTGCAAGAAAATCACAGTAATTTGTATTGTAAATAAAATTTGCAATTTTAATTTGTTTACTGTCAACGTTTTATTATTGTTTTAATTATTCTAGTTGCAAAAATTTTAAGTGTGCACGCAAATACTTAGAGAAATTATCGTTCAACTACTTTTGCTAAAACAATGCGCCAGTGTGGTGCAAGTAGGAGGACAAAAGGGAAGATAGTTTAAGAAAGAAGACAATTGTTGACTAAGGCACCTGAGTGGATAGGCTGGCATAATTATCTACCAAGGAGAGGATGAACAACTGAAATGCTTGAAATGCAATTAATTAGATATATTTAAATGGTTGAGAAAATATGCAGCCCACTGTGCCATTGTCTCCGGTACTCGCTATCGCAAATGTGTAAGGGACCATATTTCTGAGAAAGATATTTATTATGCAGTTTTGTTTGAAATTCTAGGATAATAAAGTATGAGTCTGAAGTAGTTAGGACTTACCGTTGATTTTTAGCAACTTTTTTTTGTTGAACGTGTTGTTCATTCTGTAATAAATAGTTATCTAAATAGTTATCTCTTTGTTTCAAACTAAAACACATATGATTTTTCGCCAAACGACCTTTTGTTTACTTTAAACAGAATTATTTTTGGAGATTTTTTTCGTTTGAATACGATTTCGTTCTGCACTTCACAGATGTTTTTCCGTAATTAAGAAAAACGGGAAAAAATCAAAAATTATATGATTCTTCAACACAACATATACATAAGTGTGCATTGATATGTTCACTTTGAAACAAGGCATTGTACATTTTGATAGTTACAAAGTGGTGTTGGTAGTACAGAGCGGTGTCGTTTGGAAAATTTTTATTGAGCTGAACTCATTCTCGATAAAAAAAAAGTCCAGACAATAGCACGCTGTGATCGATCGAATAAACTTATATTTAAGTTTGTTTAAAAAAATACTTCTTCTGGTCAAAAATTTCATACAGCCAACATGGAAACCCCAAAAATTACTCCGTTTGAAAAAATCATGTTACTTTTTTCTTAGTGTAAGAAAAAATTTAATTTTTTTAATATCGCACAAAATCGCAGTATGAGATAGTTTACAAATAACACATCAATGATTTCCCTAACGATTTATGATGAGTTTTTTTAAACGTTTTTAAACATTTTTTTAATACTCTAATGTCCAGTTTGTTGAATGAGTTTAAAACCGCCTAAAACTCGATTTAGTTAAATCTAGATTTATAATACGACTCCGTTTACACCGCGGTTAAATTTTTCCGATTTGTTCACAAAAATAATCATATTTGCGACGCGTCGTAATTGTAATTTTACGATTCGGATTTAAGCCGCTGACAGTGGGCTGAATTGTCAGTTTACGACGCGTTTTTCAAAATTATAATTTTTCCATATACGAACACAGAAAGCTGAGCTGCGGAGTCGTGGGTTCGAGGCCCACTGCCAGAAATATATAAAAAATACTTTTTTTTTTTAGATTCTTCAATTATGTCATTCATTTTTTAAATGTGATTACAGCTGGTATGGCATTTTTAAATAAAACTAAATTCTAAAAAATTAAATTTAACTGAAAAAATTGTGTGAAATAATATAACATAAATGAAAATAAAATAAAATAAAATAAAATAAAATAAAATAAAATAAAATAAAATAAAATAAATTAAAACAAAATAAAACAAATTAAAATTGAATTATAATAAATAAAATTAAATTAGATTAAAATAAACTAAATTAAATTAAGTTAAATTAAGTTTAAATTAATTGAATGAAATTAAACTAAATTAAATTAAAATTTATTAAATCAAATTAAATTAAGTGAAATTAGATAAAACAAAAAAAAACAAAATAAAATAAAATTAATTAAATTAAACAAAACAAAATAAAATTAAATTAAATATATAAATAAAAAATACTACAAACTGACGTGCCATCGCCCAAATTAATAACTGGCAAAAATAACGAAATCCGCAGGCATCAAATGTAGAGCAAAATCGTTAAAAATGCTTTACGTATTTGTATCCTGGCCAAATACCGAAAGTGAAATGACAGTCAAAAAACCGGTAATAAGATAAATCTCGGTTTAACACGCTTAAATCGACATTTTTTCGATTTAAGAAATCTGAGACCTAAGCGTGTTGGTGTTGTAAATGGTGCCGTAAAAAAATTAAATCCGCGTGAACAAACCCGATTTCGGCCTAAATCAAAATTCAGCGACTTTAAATCGCGTTGTAAATGTAAGCCTTTGTCAAAAAACTGGGCATAAATAAAATTTTTTTAACGTTTATTTAGAACAACCTTTAAAGTAACAGAAAAGTTTTAATTGATAAATGTTCTACTAACCGTCACTATTTCTTTGCATTTTTCACTTTCGAAAAGTAGAAAAAACATTATGAGATACGCACATTTCGAAGCGATGCACAAATCAAGCTGATTCCGAAACTATATGTTTGAGGGTTGCCATACCAGCGGTAAAGCGCTTTATCTAAAAACAGAGTTAACACAAGTTTACCTTTAAGTATTCGATTTTAGATAAGACCAAAACAAAACAAGTTCAATCAAGTAAAAAAATTTTCTTTTGGCCACAAAATAGCGTCAAATTTCCCATAGTGCATTGGAGGGGATTTTTGTGCAAATAAATCCTTAAAACACAAACAATAGAGAGAGTGTGTGTAGTCCCTATGTGTGGAAGAAGTGAAACTTTGTATTTCTCTTTGTCGTTGTTTTTGTCTCCCTCTTTCTCTTGCGCATTTTCTTTGTTTTTCTATCTGTCTTTGTTTTTGTCTTTATCTCTGTCTTTGCCTTTATCTTTGTTTTGCCTTTGTGTTTGTTTTTGCTTTTGTCTTTGTCTTTATCTCTGTCTTTGTCTTTGTATTGCCTTTTGTGTTTTTCTTTGCTTTTGTCTTTGTCTTTGTATTTGTCTTTATCTTGGTCTTTGTGTTTGTCTTTGCCTTTATCTCTGTCTTTGTCTTTTTTCCTTTTCTTTGTCTTTGTTTTTATCTTTGTCTTTGTCTATGTCTTTGTCTTTGTTTTTATCTTTGTATTTTCTTTGTCTTTGTCTTTGGTTTTGTGCCTGGATAGCACTTCCAAAGCGAAGTACCAATCGTCACGCATCTCAGACGAAGAGATTCAACTGTCTCAAAAGACACGCATAACTTTGGCATAATTAAAGTTTCGATACTAAAACATGTGTAGACACTCCACATGAAACTATCAAAATCTTAACTTCCAGTCTTAAATAAAACTTAAACCTCTTTCCCTTGGGTGCAACATCGCCTAAACACAACGTTTCCTGGGCCTACTCTAAGTTGACTGTGACCATAACGATTGATCAACTAGGCCGATATACCCAATGCCGCTACAACGAGAACAACAAGGCGCGAATATCTACAGATTCGCAGTGTACTGAATAAAAATAAAGTATATAACATTTTTCTTAGCAAAGTATGGCAAATGCCCACCATTGCTACAAGCCTTCATCAGTTAAGAGCTTAACAAGCTTACAATTTTAAAACCATGGATAAGCTTTTTCTTAGTAAATTTTAAGATATTTTACCGAGATATCAACGTGTATACATACTTAAATATTCAATTTCCAAAAATTTGCTTCAACTTCTCATATATCTTGTTCCTTTCATTTTCTTATTGTCAGCGCCAAAGAAGTGCCTCAAAATAAATTAAAATTCTTAAATAACCATTGCCAAAGATAATCCCCAACTAAGCGAGTAAGCAACAGTGTCTCTTAACGTAAACAACATAACACGGCGGGAGGAAAAACAAATGTTGCAAAGAAACAAACACACACACATACACACTTCCATAAAAAAGCACACTTTGCACATAAATTTTTCACTTTACTTAAGTATGTATAAGTATATGAATCAACATTCTAATCCATAAGTACACACATGCTTACATGCATAAGTATGTATTTGTATGACTGAGCAAAAGATTATACGCGAGCAGCAAAAAAGACAATTGCCTAATGCTCTACACTCGTAGATATGTGCAGTGGGGAGGAGGAGGAGGAGGAGGAGGAAGAAGTCACACAAACGCACACACATACACAATCTATAGCGGATGTGCGCTCATAAATATGAATGTCACGCTGTGGTGTTTGCGGTGTTGAAAAGGAGCGAGCTACGCAAAAGGATAAGTAGCATTTATACGAGTATGATTGTATTTATGTGATGCAAGTGGTAGCTTTAGCGCAGAAGGTGTGAGCGTAAAATATTTTCGCAAATATATTTGTACGTGAGATATTTATGTGTGGGTGTTTGTGTATTTTCAAAGTCACATATCCTGTTTGCTCGCTTGCTTCTTCTTGCATGCGCGTGGGTGTACATGTGTGTGGTTGTTTGTTTACGCAGCTGCTCACCTCTTGAATGTGAGCAATTGCCTTGGGGATAAGATTGCTACCGCAGCACGTCACATGCTCAAATACATGTGTGTGTACATACATATTCATACGCATTCATATCTTGCCACTGTGGCTACCCTGTAGGAAAAATCTCTAATGGTTCGTTTCTAGTACATTTAGAAGCACTACTAGTTCGCGATAAATTTTTTTTGCATGCAAATAACTAGTAAATTTAACAGGGCGATGTTATAGGAAATGGAAATTCTCCCCCGCTGCATTACCGTTTCTCTAGTTCCGCACCAGTTCTAAAATCCACAGTTTAGATCTAGTTCGCTTTGAACCTCTTTTTCTACACTACGAAAAAATTAACTTAACAGAGTTTTTTGGTTTTACCACGGTAGCGATTTGAAATTATTTTTAAAGGAATGTGTTTTCAATTTAAAATCAAATTTGTTTGAGTGATTTTAAGAAATGTTTACATACCTTGGCTGCAGCTGAGTGAACAAAGGTGCTTGTTATTATTTATTACATTCCTTAAGGTCCAGACTCGAACGCGGTCAGCCGCAACTTGTTTTATATTTCTTAACTATGAAAAGGCATCTGTGAAGTGCAGAACGTAAACGTATTCGAACGAAAAACCGCCAAACAAAAATATATTTAAAGTAAACAGAATATGGGCTAGTGCCCTCCTGCATCCCTTTTTCGATAGTTCCGAACCAGTTCTAAATTTAACAGATGATATCTAGTAAGTTCTGCATCTATTTTTCTATAGTTCCGAACCAGTTCTAACTTCGTCACATTAGATATAGATTTCTAATAAAACGTGTTTTTATTTAGCGGATTACCTCAATTCCTGTGACTATTTTGAACTTAACGAATTTGCGTATAACTGAATAGGAACAGTTAAAAAATAGTAAGTTAATTTTATAAAAAACGATGCAGTTTCAATTGTTCTAGCTTCTTTCATCAAAATATAATTTCTTAGAAAAAGTGGGCTTAGCAACTTTTCACTCTTAGCTAACGATATGTAGTTTGAAAAAGTAAAATAAAATAGTTTTGTAAAAGTACCACATTTCGCTACTTTTGGACTGGTAGTTACTATCGGACTGGTTCGTTTTTGACGATAAATAACTAGTACTGAACTACAAATTTTATTCACTTGTTCGGGTTTTCCCTGCAGGGTAACTTGCGGCATAGTAACACTTCGTCGACTGTGCTTTGTGAGTTGCCGGTACTTATATGAGTGTGTGTGCATATATGTATGTATTTTATTTCTTAGGCTCTGTGTTTGCTTGGAACACCTGCGGCTGTGTCAACGAAACAGCTAACAATCGGTTGCTGGGAAAAAGTGTCAAAGTGCAGGTAGACAGAGTGGTAAAAAAAGAAAACGTAAAGTTACGTTGGCAATTCATTTCACTGGTCTGAAATAAATTTTTTTTTATTACTTGAATTTTGTTGCTGCTTTTCTGAAGAAGAGCGCCAAAGTCATGTTTTTAGTGTCACTACAGCAATCACTTATAAGCTCTTGCTGATTT
>JAPVRG010247983.1:0-11932 GCA_029783565.1 Rhagoletis cerasi
TTATTGAATTATTACTACATGTACACATGCCATAACAAGTTTTTTATGTTATTTTTACAAGAATACTTATGTAAGTATATGTTACTTTCTGAAATTTATGTGATTGAAACTTAAGTATGTACATTTTTTGCTTTTTTATCAAAAATAATACTACATTTTTAAAAAGTCATTGCTTGTTTATTACTTGGGCCCTTGAAAATGTTCGGTTCGGCTTCGGTTCGGTTCGGTTCGGCCTTAAAAATCGACGTTCGGTCGTTCTCTAATCTTAAGATAATCATCAGGTATCGCCGCAACATACATACATGTATACATTACATATGTGTATGTATGTATGTATCACACGCGCCGCCAAAGGAATTCGCTGACATTTGCAATGCTTTTTATCATTTCATTTTTAGCATATAAATAACTACCAAATACATACATATTAAATATGAAGGGGTTAGAATCATAAGGGTCTAATTGACATTTTTTGAAAATATAAGTTATACCCATATTTGTACAGTTAAATATAGTGTTTATTTGGTGACAAAGAGATCCAAGTCATTTCGGACATTGTAGTGCCATCTTTTGACCGGGTAATAAACGTACTAAATGCATTTACTTACAATTTACAATAAGTAATCAACTTTAACCTTAATTATATCAAAACAATGTCAGAGGTACTTAGATCCTTTTGATTCTAACCCCTTCATATATGATTTTTATTTGATGAATTTTCACAAAATAATTGTACAAAGTTATTTTCTTCTAAGAGGTATAAGAATATTTTGTGGGATTTTCTTGCTGTATTTCCATTACATATTTGCTCACTTACAACATTTTTAGTTGTGGTTTAATAAATGTTTCTTTTTACTCTGACCCATATTGGTTTTAAAATTTCCTGTCCATTGTCAATTTAAAAAATTGTATTCTGCTTTCCATCTGCGCTCCATTTGCAATTCAATCCACCGAGTGCTTGGCTCTGTCTCTGCTGTCGTCGTCGGCCTTTTTCTAAACTCTTCTGCTGCCTCTGTAAAATTTGGAAAAAATGCTGATGCCATCGTGGTTGGCCGTTGGAAGCTGGAAGCTCAGGGAAATAGCCAAGAGAAAAGGACAAGGCGATAAGTGATTTAGTGCAGCTGTGTGTGGATTCTAGTTTTTATATCTCTTCTGCAGTGCAATGAAGGCCGTTTTACTGATTCGGTTTGGGTTGATGAGTGGATAAATGATCAAATTGAGTAGTAATTATTTTGGTGAAGAGGCGAGTTAGTGCGAAATGTGTTAACTGAAATCAGGCAAATCACCGGATAAGAGAATAACTAAGAAAAGGATTAAAATTCCATTATTGCATCGTTTGGACGATGGGAAGTTAACAAAGTGTTGTAAACGAAAAAAGGAAGTTGTATTAAACACCAAGAATTCTCCTTTTTTAACGTTTAATAACATAAGGTGAACTTTTTACGTAAAATATTACAGACGTGTATCAGATGTGTACATTTTTAAGATTACAAAAAAATACGGCTTCTAATATTACTTTCCTTCCAAGTTTGGATTAACAGTAAAAAATGCTTGCAAGAAAATTAGACCTACATACATATATATGTATGTCGACATATTAATTCAAAAGTTCCTTTTCCATAAATATTGGTCCTATAATATTGTAAAAGTTTTTTTGAACTATAATTTTTTTTGTTAACGCACTTAGTTCATGTCTTCGAAATGTTTTTATGCGCGGAAAGATTTTTATGTTTTCGAAAATTAGAATGTTACCCATAGGTTTATCCAAAAGTGCACCGCTTGGCACCAAAGGCCTTTTAAAAGTAAAAAGGCAAAATGCGTACTGTAGATTAGAACTTTTTGCATAGAATTTCCAATTTATCAGTGTTGAACCCTGAGTCAAAGGCAAACTTAAGTTTTACATCGAGAGGAGGTCCTTAAAAGTTCCTTTTATTTTTTAACCTTACTTTAAGTAAATCGTTCGTATGTTTTTGTAATTTTACCTCTCGTCCCTGCGTTTTGATTGATAAGGCCCAATTAGAAGCGGCAACAATGGGTTTCTCGCTGTTTTTCTCGCTGTTTTTCTGTCTGCAGAGATTTGACGCAGCACACGCATTGATTTTTTTCATAACTCATTGTGCCTGTGAAGCTTTGTTGTTATAACTACTGGCACAAATGGAAACGCGAAATAAAAAGCATTTGAAAGGAAATCATCAATCTCTTTTGTCTAGAGAACGGTGGCGGTTATTCAAAAAAAAAAACCAACGTATGCACAAACACGTTGTAAGAGAAATCATAAAACCAGTAAAGCATTTAGAAAAAAGCGGCAGCAGACTAAAACAAACATGAAAGTAGAAACTAGAATTGAATAAAAGCGAATGTGGCAACATTTCACAGAAGGAAGCTATCAGCTATTTTACAGTCGACTCGGGGAATGCAAAGTGAATGATGCGTAAGGGAATGCAGTGGGATGAGAATTTAATAAACTGCGCCCAAGTTTCTGAGCAGCTGGAAGTGCTTTCACTTGACGCCAGAATGTGAATATGGTCCATACATACATAAACAAACGTATTTAGTAACTACATACATACATTCAACCATATTCCGCCAATGGAGTAGCCAAAGCCATGGAAAACGAATGGGCTCCCTCCCACCGAATGCCAACCGTTGATTGCCTTTAATTTTTCGTTGGCAGTGCCACAAAATCGATTGTCGCCTAGTGTGACCGACAATCGATGTGGCTGCAGAATCTTTGGCCACAGCTCGCGCTCCTAACGATTCAATTCACGCGGCTGGCTGACGCTGCGGATGGTGGCGGAGATGCTGTTGTCGCTGATGTGTCGCTGATGGGATGTTGATGCTGATGCTGATGCAATGCCATCACGTGTGGCTGCGGACGTGGCGTTGAGGCGTCGCGGCGTGTTGTCAGCTTTGCACCATCAGCAAATATTTGTGTGCCCACTCAAACATTCATCTGCGCATGCATACAAACAAGTGTACATAGTACTTGCCTGTGCACGAGCCCACGCGCGAGTAAGTGAACTAGTGACTATCATCTTACTTGGCAGTAATTTACGATGATCGTCTTTGGCATAGCAATTTATAGCTGAGGCGTGCTCTCTGATTGATTGCCATCAATATTTGGTAATGTGGCGATGAATGAATTTTGCGAGTGTTGCAAAAGTTGGCTTTTTGTCGTCCTTGCTCTGGTGGAACACAGCGGAAATAACTCCATTTTCCTCACTGATGGCGGGATTATCTAAATTTATCAATTGTCTGCTGCCCCTGGGTGGTTGGTAAGGGTGAGTGCACAGGGGATGTGATGACTTTTGAAAATTGCATAGATTTTTCATTTCCAGTATTCAGTATACAATTGGAAGAAACGTCTTTATTAAATCCTAAATAAATTCAATTCAGAATTTGGAGTCTAAGTGCATAAATATATTTTAAACTTCATAAGATGTACACAAAATTGCTATTTTATCTGAAAAATCAGATGGCATTCTGCTGGCACACTTTTTTTAAATCAAATAAATAATAAATGTAAAACTAATAAATTATAAAAGGAATAACCACATGCAGATTTACAAGCACTGCTGATGCATGTAAACATGTATGCGATGTTAATTTCATACTAACATTGCTTTGATAATAATAACAAAAACAAAATTTAGAAATAAATAATAGTCACGAATTTAAAACGAAAATATGTAATCGCGATATTTAACGTAAATGTTGTTTTTAAATATACACTGAAGAGCAAAATTGGAACAACTAAGCGGAAAATTAAATTGGTGGCAATGTATTGTTTATATTTATTATCATTAGGGCAACTTATGTAATATTGAGTTGCGCTTTACACTTCAAATAATGGTTCCCGATACTTACCAAACTGCAACGGAAAAGTGACCTACCGAAAGGGAAGCCAACAGATACTTTTTGAACATAAAACGCTTGAGTCATTTCTTTTTTTGACGGAGTAAGGGGCCCAATCCTGTGGTCGCTGTGGTGTAGTGGTAAGTAGTGCGCGCTTCCACTCCGCAGGCCCGGGGTCAAGCCCTGGTCAGAGCAGCGTCGAAAAAAATTTAGAAAAAATTTAGAAAAGCGGTCACCCCTTGGCAGGCAATGGCAAACCTCCGAGGGTACTTTTGCCATGAAAAAAGCTTCTCACAAAAATACAATCGCCGTTCGGAGTCGGCGTTAAATTGTAGGTCCCTCCCCTTTGTGTGACAACATCAAGGCGCACGCTACAAATCGGAGAAGAAGCTCGGCCAGAATATTCAATGCTATCCAACAAACTTTATTTATTCACAAAATTTTAATTTAGCCCTTAGATACTGAAATTAAACGTTGTCAATTGGATTAGTGGACAATTTAACTCATTAAAATTTATCAACTGTGTACGTAACTCTTTAATGATATTAATGATATGGGACTTTATTGCGATTTTGCCAATAGTTAATACCTAGGGCCGATTTCTCCAACTCAACTTAACTTTAGTTTAGGCTAAGCTAAGCCAAAAGTTAGCCTACCTTTTTTTCTCGTGAGAGCGCTGTCAAAAGGTTCATTTTTTTATAACATCTTCAAATAGTGCCACTGCTAGGAAAAACATGTATGGGTATTTATGAAGAAATTTTAGTTGATTTTTTTTTAATTAGTACAACACTCGAAAACGAATAAATGTTAGTGCCTGCTTTTTGTTCTCGTAATATATGATTCTTAAATTACGAGTAACTGTTTTTACTTATTAACACTGCATTTTAGCTATTTTTATAAAGGCATGTACAATAAATCCCCTGAATTAAAATCGGTGCATTTTTAACTTAACCAGTGGTAGCTGTTCATCACCCCCTGAACTTTCTGTGCTGTCAAGTCGTAAAACGAGTTTAGGGGCATTCTCAGAGTCGAAATGAGAGAGCCGCGGATCATGTTATCCATGTTAAGCTATAAACAGAATCAATTCGCTTAGCGAACTTCGTCGGAAGAAAGTTCGCTGTCAAAATTAAAACACACTGCAGTGTATGAGATTGCACACAACCAAAGAGAGGACGAAGTTCGTCTGACGAAATTCGGTGAAAAAAAATTTATTTTTAATTTTGCCGCTGCCGCCGGTCGACAAAATCAGCTATCAGTGATAAAATAACTTTTTTTCTTTACTTTGCGAGCAGATACTTATCAATAAGGAGAAGAATAGGACAATTTGAGTATTCATCTTTTCGCTTTTGTATTTTTATGTTTTTATTTGTCAATCCGCTGATGCGAATTTCGTTTCGCTTCTGTTTTACTGGGCGAAATGTTGCAGCGAATGTCACCCGATGGTTGAAGACATGAACTACACACATAGATCCAGTTTAGATTCAATTTTGAAATAGTTATTTAATGTTTTATAATTTTTAAGAACCATTATAACCCTTGAAGTTTTTATTTACCGTTAATGGTAAAAAATTGAAAATTTTTAATTACTTACTGTTAGTAAGAAATTATGACCAAAATTACAATGTAACTGTTAAGAATAGGTATAGCTTTAATTTAGAAATTAATAAGGCAAAAGAAGTTCGAAGTATTTCCCGACGACGCTAACCACCTCTTCACATGCTCACTCTCACATCCGTTCATCTAACATCCCTCTCCCTTCATTTAGTCGATTCACTGATTTAGGCAACGTTTAGTAAGCTGGTACAACAAAAACAATAGTGAAAGGTTTTCGTTAGGTTTTCCTTTTATTTTTTTTTTAGTAATTTTCTTCATATAAAATTAAAGCAAATTCTAGTTCCATTTCTAATAAATTAAATAACCATTTAGAATTCTTAGATTCTGGTATATAAATAAACTAGGTGAAAATTCAATTTATTCGATTCTAAAAATCCGGTTTACTCGGCTTTCGAAAAGTCAAGAATTAAAAAAAAACCGACTAAAAATATTAAAAAAAAACGGTTGAAATCGGTTGGCACTTCTCCTCATTCTTTCCTTTTGTATAATTAATAAATATACGAGTGAACTTAATACTTGAAGTTCTAAATATCTGGGTGTATAAAAACTCGTTAGTTAGATGGAAAGTGGTAGTAATTGAGCATTTTAAAACCAAAGCTGGGTAGAAAAAAATCGATTGACATCTAAATGTAGCGGATATGTGTATGTATGTACATATGTATTGCAAGGAAATTGAATTACTCTATTGTTATGTTCTGGTTTTGCTCTTCAGTGTTCATAAATATATACATATATACATATGTAGGTAGCTTGTTTGCCTTTTTGATGTTTTTTCATTAGTAATTATTGTTGTTGTTAATTGAACAAACATTCATTTGGTTGTAGGAGTGTCTCATCGTCCCGATGGCAAGTTCGTTGGCTTTTCGACTCATTTAACTACATATGTACTCACATAAGTATGTATTTGATGAGGTGAATATTATCATATGGCCACTGTAAATGTACAACAAAAAGAAACAGTGTTAACAATAACAAATAACAATTAATGGCATGCGAATAATTTGCTTGTAATTCATTGCGGAATGTAATTAATAAGTGTCTTGTTGTTATTGTATGCAAGGCACATGTTTGCATAAGTTGGCATGTGTGTACATATATTTATAATTGCTCAAATAATAGCAGTGGTTACATGCTGTTATTTTTATCGCAACCCCAGGTTATTACTTACATACTTACATAACAATGCGCGCTTTTGACGCAGGTTTAAATGTATAAACTAATGAAATGTTTAACAATTGACTCCGATAGCTAGCTGCCAAAGAGAGATCACTGAATTCTATTCGTTTTAGTTCATCAGCATTCGTAGCTAAGCGTCGCCTTTGTGGCCGCTAGTCAACGATCAGGAGCTGATCATAGCCAGAATGCCACACTGTCGCTTGGCGCGCATAACCACGTATCCACCAATTCAGTACTACGTGGCGTGACACAGAAATCAATTTAGTTTTGTTAACCTGTCTCAAAAGAAGTCCCCCTTATGATGTTATTGGAAATCGAATGTCATCAATGAATAAGAAGGTGAAAGTAGATAAGAACTCATGCAGTTATGTATCAGTTACATCGGTTGATATTTATCAATAGCTATTATGGTATTGTTACGATTATCCTTTGATCCTCTATAAATTTCCCAAATAATTCGGGTTCGATCACTGGATTGTTAAATTAAAATGCCCAGTTTACAGTACGACTAACTTTATTGAACAATAAACACTTCACAATACTTGCTTACTACAAATTTACTGATAACTTGCTTTCCAGCAACTTGAATGCTTACAACGATCTTTACTCTCCGCTTTCTGATTTACGAATGAATTCTCTGTGCTGTGCAAACTCGCGCTTATATACCTGCGCTCTCATCTCTAGAAGTTTCCCTCTCTAGTGTCATCGGCAGCGAACACACGCACATACATCGCAGTATTTTTCCATTGTCGTTTCTCGCTGTTGTGCTTCTACCTCCTTCGCGACCGTTCCTTTTTATTTATTCGTGTGTACGCAGTATTCGCCACAGTATGTAATACTCCCACACTTGTACAAATCTATCTGCACATGCGGCAGGGGCATGGATTTTGGAGGCATAAACCATCAGTAAAGTCTTTTGTTTCAACGACCAGGAGCGTATACTGTAGGGGAGCGGTGAGATAGTACAAATCTACTTCTCTTCAGAGTCGGAAGCGGACCATTCACTTGCGAAGGCTGTGCGACAGGAAACAGCTGACTGTCAAAGACCGCCCGGTGTCGGTGAGGTTTCGCTTTCATTAGCTTTGAAGAAGAAGAAGGAGGTGGAATTTACACCTTCGGAAACCTGTGGCCTTTTAGTGGATGCAGTGACATCCAAATCGTCTGGAGAACGTTATAAATAAGAGAAGGAAAACTGTGGATATGCCCACTAGTGACTGCCCAATGTCTCCTAGGCGAAGATGTATTTCGAAATCGTACGCCATGCTTGCATTTGTTAGGCGTCATAGCACGGAGTTCTCTGACCCGTATACGCTAATACTCTTATATACAGCGCTTGTGCGTTCCAAACTCGAATACGCCTGTTTCATTTGGTCGCCGTATTATCAGTGCCACATTACAAGAATTGAACGGATCCAGAGAGTATTCTTACATTTTGCTTTGCGCAACTTACGATTTTCTGAACCCATCCCGACCTATGAAGCGAGATGCCTTCTGATCAACCTAAAGTCGTTGAAGAGTAGAAGATTTGGACAATTTGAGTTCCTGGTGTGACAATAACCGGTTAACTTTAAACTTAAAAAAATGTTTCCATATCACTTTTTCAAGACGCATAAATTTAATTGATACGTCATATTACTTATCTAACTCGCGCCTCTCCCGAGTTAGTGAAATGAGAGACCTGGGAGTAATTTTTGACTCCAAATTTAGTTTCGCAAGTCATATTAATCTATGTATTTCGAAATCGTACGCCATGCTTGCATTTGTTAGCCGTCATAGCACGGAGTTCTCTGACCCGTATACGCTAAAACTCTTATATACAGCGCTTGTGCGTTCCAAACTCGAATACGCCTGTTTCATTTGGTCGCCGTATTATCAGTGCCACATTACAAGAATTGAACGGATCCAGAGAGTATTCTTACATTTTGCTTTGCGCAACTTACGATTTTCTGAACCCATCCCGACCTATGAAGCGAGATGCCTTCTGATCAACCTAAAGTCGTTGAAGAGTAGAAGAATAATTTTGTCGCTGCCGTTCATTTTTGACGTTTTTCGTGGTGCCACGGACTGCGCTGTGCTCCTTGAGAGGATCTTTATAAACGTTCCTGCTAGAGCCCTTAGGAGCTCTGAATTCTTTAATGTTCGCCTTTTTAAAGCTCTTTATGCAATCAATGCACCAATTACGAGAACATTGATTGAGTTTAATAGAATTACTATTGGAAATAGATTTTTCTTGCTCAAAAGATCGATTTTTAAGTACCATAAATTCTTTTTATTAGTAAGCTAGTTATTTATACTATTAAATTACCTACCCTTACCATATATTTCTACATAGCCTATAAGATTTTGTACTCTAACTGGCTTAATAAATAAATACAAAATACTTAGAATAAACATCATTGACAAAGAGACTGTGGAACACCGGTATTTACATATCTAGAATTTGCAATTGAGTTACTTAACTTGACTTTCTGTGTTCTATCCTTAAGGTAGCTGACGATGAGTTTTATTGAACTTCTACTGAAACCAAAATAATGCTCCAGCTTAAGGCAGAGCAAGTTATGAAGCACTGAGTCGAATGCCTTCGAGAAATCGAGTAAACAGAGAAGAGTTAAGTCACCATTGTCAAAGTTGATTCTTATATCATTTAGTATTTTAGTCATTGCAGTCGAGACACTATGCTTTTGCCTAAACCCGCATTGTAATGGGGAGAGTAAATTTATCTTTTGCACGAATGCCGAAATTTGTTCCGCCATCAAGTTTTCACAAGCCTTAGAGAAGGCAAGTAATATGCTTATAGGCCTATAGTCACTCAAACAGCTAGCATTCATCTTTTTAGCAACTGGCAGTATAATAGCTTTTTTCCAAATTGCTGGGAAACAAGAGGTTGAAAAACAATGATTTATAATGTGGGTTAGAGGGCCTATGATAAATCCTATTACAAGTTTAAAAAATTTCAACGAAATTCCATCCTCACCTATAGCATTGGACTTAATGTTCGATAGTGACCTCAGAATGTCAACCTCACTAACTGCCGTGAATTCTAACATATCTTTTAAACTGGTACAGGATGAAAAATCCATTGAGGCGACAGTACATTTGGTTATACTACTGACAAAATAATCATTAAGCACATCAACGTCTATATCACACTCAGATCTTTCTTTATCATGTATTTTAAAATTCTTCAGATTGCGCCATAGCTCTTTGGATGGAAGGGACGGATGTAATTTAGAATTGCTATACCAGCGCTTAGCTTGCTTTATTATACTGTTAGTTTCATTACGAACTACTTTATAACGGCGCCAGGACAAGTCTTTACTATTTTTTCGCCACTTTGCGTGAAATTATTTATTTCGTTTCTTAATGGCAGAACGAGCTCTGGAAGTATACTAAGGACATGAACAATTTACAACATTATCAAAACGAAGAGGGACATGAACATCAAATAATATGGTCCGGTGTTTGTTTAAGAATTCAAGTTTATTATCAACTGTGGCATGAAGAAACCACTCACGCCAATTTACTTTACTCAAGTCAGAGTAAAATGAGTTTATATTTAATGATTTAAAATCACGATAAGCAAATAAAGTGCTTAAGCTTGGACGGTTCAATACAACATCTACAGTACAAAATATTAGGTCATGGTCACAAATAAAGTCAACTTGGTCAAATTTAAGAATATGCTTGAGATCACAGGTTATAAGGTAATCTAGGAGACTAGGTGGAGAATTATTTGCATATATTGTTGGGGTAGATCCATTAACAACGCAAAGTCCTGCTGTTGCCAGCTGATCTATGAATTTGCAACTGCAAAGGTCATTCACAAGTAAATTTACATTAAAATCACCTCAAACTAATACACGCTCATAATCTAACACATATTCGTTTCGATTATACGTTTCGATTTTTATTTTCGTAGCTTTAAATAACATAATTTCCAAAAAATGTATGTAAAACATGTTGTTGATGGTTTCAAAAATCATTATAAATTAATTGTTTTAATATTTTGTGTTCTGGCGATGTTTTTCGAAATGTTTGCAGGTCAAAAGCAACAACACCAGGCAATACGAAAATTTGACTGAAATAATGGGATTTCAAAAGCGACCCAAAGAGGAAAAGCAGGCGCTTAGGGAGGGGGTTCCAAGTACTCTAAATGCACTTGGTCCACCACCAAAAGCTTTCGTTGCTTGACTTTAAGAAATTTAATAAGTGTCGTTGACACATTTGCCTGACCCATTCCGACATTATAATCTGCACCAACTCCGTGGTGGTAACTGCCTTCCGCAAAAAATTTCGAAGCAGTCACTACTCGGTTAAGCCGTGATAACGATGTTAACATAATTGACCGCTAAAGTATCTAAGACATACTTGAAAGCGTCCTTATTAAGTCTAAAGTTATTTTTGAATCTAAAAAAATTACCAATGATTTAAGCTTTAGCACAATCAAGATTAATTTCTTAAATTTCTGCACTCATCTGAAATGGATCACACATATCTCTTAATCTCCTCCTTTCCACTTTCACCTCAGCATTCCGGGATGCGTTGTCCTACTCTTCAAGCAATAATGCCGCGGCTATGCATTCTATAATTATGTTTCAACTTAATTTAAAAACAAACGAAACTTTATTTTAAAATTACAATAATGTAAGTTATATTTAGTTATTTTAGAATATATACAGATTTAACTTCTTAACTGCTATAGTTTGAAGGCAAATATTTCTTTGTTTTGCTTCGATTTCACACATTCCTAGGCAAACAGCTGATTTTCTCATCTTTCGATTCGATCATAACTCAGAATAACAAAGTACGATTAGTACGGAGCGGAATTCGGGAACGTAATCGAAATGCAGAATAGGGCTGATTAGCAACAAGTTCAAGAGAGGAGTAATTAAAGAATAACTTGAGATAAGAAGCAGAATAGTTAGGTGGAAAGCAGCAGATGCAAGAGGTTGAGTAATAGAAGAGAAAAAAAACAAATACTACATAAAAAAATGTTAAACGTAACAGCTATACTTAAACACTCGCTATCAGGTGTCTGCAGTAACAACACTTTTGATTCTCTCCATATTAAGTACCTTCCCGGCTTTGCACTTAAGGCGAACGCGCATATACACACTCCAACGAACTGAGAAAGCAGCTACCAGCTTTTTATCTCTTCGTTGCTGCATCGCAAAGCGCACTAGCTCACGGTCGTTTTTCGTAAGGCACTCATGTATATGTATATTCCGTATATACAGCAGCAAACAGCGGCAACGTGTCAAACAGCACAAAAAATGTTAGGCGCAAG
>JAPVRG010247984.1:0-11234 GCA_029783565.1 Rhagoletis cerasi
TCTAAAGGATATTTTTTGATTTTCTCGAAAAAAGGGTCAAATTGACCCATAAAGAAACCAGTTAGAGGGTTAAGATCTTCCACAAAAATAATCCTCATACAATTCCACAATACAACTCTGACCATAAGAATTCTCTCAGACATCAACTTACAACATTTTTTTCATATAGTATAATGCTCCCTTCGACCAAAAAATGAAAACTTTGACCCACTGTAAAAAAAACTCTGACGTGCTGGACCATAAGTTTGTTCTACAAAAATGATCTACTCAACATACCCTTTCAGAATTATGGGGTCGCTATTCTGTTCCATTCAAAAAGCCTTCATTTGTTGGACAGTGTTATTGTACCATGGACCTCTATAGTATATGTGTATAAATTTGGTAGCCAAGGTTGTATACATACATATAAAATTGAAAACATTTATTCACCTCTTACATATATACGAATATTGCATTTTTATTACTACTGCTGCCTGGGAACATATTTTGGAACAAATACAAAATAGCTCCAATTTTCAAATTAAGAAAAAGAGGGAATATTTAAGATTATTGATCTGAACATAACGGTATACTTTTTTTGGCGGAAACAACAACTACAAGAGTTATCAAAAATAAAAGTTCAAAAAAAGGATTTTTTTAAATAAAAATTTCTCAAAAACCCATGCATAGATTTTAAACATTTTTAAGTCATTTGATACGAAATTTAATTTACTTTAATTCGATGCACATACTTTATATATCCCTTGTAGGATTTTCACAAAAATCGAATTAATGTAAAAAATATATAAAACAATTTTTTTAATCACCTTATTTGTTACATGTAAAAGTTCTAGAAGTAAATAGGAAATGAATGAAGCTTTACAAAGTATTTAAAAAAACAACCCTAGTATTTTTGCGCATAGCTCCTTTCTTTTTTTCTTATAATTTTTTTACATTAATCTGATTTTTGTGAAAACTTTGCAACGCACATACATTTATATCAAATTAAAGGCAACTAAATTTCCTATCAAATGAGTTCAAAATGCTTAAAATCCATTTATGGGTTTTTGAGAAATGTTGATATCCAAAAAAAGTATACCGATATGCTCACCTCAATGATCTCTATCTATCTACATATATATTTTTTTAAATTTGAGAATCGGAGCTATTCTGTATTTATGTCCATATTTTTAATAATATTTTTCTTGTCTTGTTAGCGTCTGGCAACCCTGACATTTTTGACTGCGTAAAATCAACTGTTTATGGTTATGGTACCTATAATCGATGATAGTTAATGTGGTAATGGTTATGGCTACCACATGTTACTGCCGCAACACGAACGCCTGCACAACCACTTCTTAGTTCGGAGATAAAGCAAAAAATCTCAAGTTTCTTCAATTTATAGCTCGCTGCAGCAATTAAAAAAAAAGAATTGTTTACATAAACATATTACATGTTTCTTAAAAAATAGTAGAAGACAATAAAATTTGTTCCTATTTCATAACATTTGTAAGAAATATTATTGTGATGTTAGTCAAAGGGCCTTGCCGAAAATAAGGCAGCGAGCGTTGTCAAAATTTACGGTTTTGCGGTCTACTGACCTCACCTGTGTATAGTTCCACCATGGACCAGCTATAGCTCAGCGAGTTTTGGTCCGATTGAAACAAGTGGGATGCCGTTTGACACATACTTTAATTGTCTTACTAACGAAGTACTCATTGTATTGATCGGGTTTGTCAGTTTAGAAAACAGAAACACGAAAATACCATTGTATCAAAAAACCTGCCCATAGAAAAAATTAAAAAAAATGCGTTTTGAACTCATAAAGTCCATACTTATTCCCACCTATACATGAATTTCTTTTTATTTTTCAATCATTTGTAAACCAAAAAAATTGAAAAAAGCTGCACTTATTCCGAAAAGCTTTCAGCAAATGACAGTCTTTGGGAGCTTAATACTGTATGATGAATCCATTGAGGATTACTATGAATTTATATGTATAATTTTGAATAATGTGTCAAACTTATTAGATCTGAATTTTTCCAAACCTTGGTAGGGGGCGTCCCAAACAAAATTTAGATTTTCATATTTTTTAAGGACCACCCTAATGTATACACTTCCTTTCAAAAGGCTAATATATTAGAAAAAACAGTTTTCTAAATTGTAAATCTTTTACTTACCCAGAAGCAAGTGGAAGTAGTTGGAGGTTTTCGAACAATGGTACTTATATCCAAAAGTGGTATAGAATATACAAAAAACATGTGGAGTCCAGCAGATTATAAATATTAGAGCTGACACGATGAGTATATTCGCTAAACGTCGTCTTGAATGCAGTGTAGACGTCCGCGGAAGAGGTATGCCCGGAGCAGCTGGGCCGAGACATCCTGGATTGTGGCTAATCCGCTGTCGTTGAGAATGAGCTCGTATTTCACGCATTGCTCTGAAAAATGTTAAAAAGTTATTCACTCACTATTTTGCCGCCACAGAAATTCAGAAGATTTGGGAACAAAAGCAATAACCCTTAAGTATCACCATTACCAAGTAGTGAAATCTCGCAATATTCTTACCGAGCCCCATTAAAAATTCCTTGTAGTTTAAATAAAAAACCGATTGTTGTACTGGTGAATTTTAAGTTAGTGGTGAATTTTCTGCCTTCATAGTTTTTGTGGTGCTTTTGTTTCGATTGTCAATTTTGATTGTAATATTTCGCTTCTTTGTGGTTGTGGTAGTGTGTGTGAAAGTAATTTCGAGTATTCTTTACATGAAAAAAAGGCGCAACACCGCCAGCAAAAAATTATCAAAAATTAACGCGAATTCCGAGCCACCTAAAACTTTAACTTAATGTTCTATCTATATATGTATTTATGTATATATCATAATGTAGCCGTTTTATTTGTCAAAACTTAGCTCAAAAACTAATGAACGGCTTTCAATCAAATTTCGACAGTATATTCCATAGACCCGTGGCACGGACATATGCTATATTTTAGTTCCAGCAATGGTTGTGCCATAAGCTTGGGACCCGCCACGTTAAATACAATAAGCAGAATATAGTTTAAAAAAACTAAAAAACACGCTTGCAGCAGCTGCCAGAAGAGAGTTACAAATAAACAAGCAAGCAAACAAACATACAAGTGAAACTAATAAAAGCGTGATAAAAACTAAAAAACACGCTTGCAGCGGCTGCCAGAAGAGAGTTACAAACATACAAGCAAGCAAGCAAACAAACATACAAGTGAAACTAATATAAGCGTGTTAAAAAACCAATGAAAAGACCAGAACAGCCTCGGAAAACTTATAAATTTTTACTTGTAACAATTCGCAATGCAAGAGCATTTTACACAAGTAAAGGAATACATTTTTGGTATTAAAAAGTTAAAACTGCCAAAATATTATGTATATTATATAGCAAGGTTAGCGTTTTCGTACTTTTTTTGTATAGTTGCTGCGCTAGAGAAAAAAGGAAACGATGAAAATTTGAAGAAGGCAAAGATTGTTGTAGACCCGATGATTGTTGTGGAGTTAGGTATGGATTATTACAGAAAATACAAAGAAATTTGTTGATGAATTATTTGTGGATGCATCAAATTACAAATTTTTTTTTGGAAATTGACAGCGCTGGATAAACAACGAAAATTATTTACGCGCTGAAGCAATAGTGAAAAAAATGATTGTTGTGAACGATACGGCCGAAAGGGCAATAAGTATGGCAACAAAGTTACACTCTATAAGTCACTCATCTTGCCTGTGCTGGTATATGGCGCGGTGGCATGGACAATGAAATGATGGGGGGCTCTTGGAGTTTTCGAGAGAAAGATTCTGCGAAAGATCTACGGGACTTTGCGGGTTGGCAATGGCGAGTACCGCAGACGATTTAACGATGAGCTTTACATCGATATAGACACAGTGCAGCGAATTAAGATACAGCGGCTCCGCTGGCTGGGTCATGTCGTTCGAATGGACAGAAACGCTCCTGCTCTGAAAGTATTCAACGCGGGTCGCGATGCTGCTAACAGTGGAAGAGGAAGGCCTCCTCTGCGTTGGAAAGACCAGGTGGATAAGGACTTGGCTTCACTTGGCATTTCCAATTGGCGTCAGTTGGCACAGAAGAGAAATGACTGGCGTGCTGTTGTGGACTCGGCCAAAATCGCTTAGGCGGTTACAGCGCCTATAAAGAAGAAGAAGAGAGGCGCACCAACGACATTGTTAAAAATTTCAATAAGCTTTAAAGTATTTGTGTCAGACATGGCTTCACTTAAACCTAATTTACTAGTTCAAATATAATTCGATCTAAAATCAGTTCACTCTTTTAAAAATTACGTTAAATTAGCTATATTCTTAAGTATTTTAGTTTTGGAAAAATTACTACTATCTGGAAAATCCTAACGAATAAATTTGAAAATTCGTGAAAAATAGTACCAAATTGTCAATTTAGGCCGTCTGGGTAACTTTTTGGTTAGTTGTATTAAAAAAACTGAGTACGCCAATCACTTAAGCGGCTTATTCCTCATGAGGTTGGATATATTCTTTTTCTTTCTTATGCAAGATGAATGTGTTTTCATATAAGGATCTTAAGTTATAGCCAAACAGTCTTTGAAATCGCGGTTTTCGGAGTAGCCCATTCAGTTTTTGCAATAATGCAATTTTTTTCCATTTTGTTAGGTCTCTAGTGTCCTATTTTCATATTCTGCTGCCGGAGGGAGGATCTGAACTACTTTAGCAAAATGTATGGTGAAAATAAGGCATCTAATGTACATCTGCCTCTTCATTATCCCTGAATGCTATATTTTTAATGTAACTGTTGAAATAATCATACCAAAGAACGTAAATTTTATAAGAAGCGACAACACGTTATAATTTTAGCGAGTGTTTAGATCAGGAGCGTGCCTTCTTTTTTCATCCGATCAAAAAACGTATTTGGGTAAGAGAGAAGGCACGCACCTGATCTTCACTCTCGTTAAAATTATAACGTGTTGTCACTTCTTATAAAATTTACGTTCTTTGATCATACATTAAATAAATGCTGGACGATTTTTTCGTATGCGTGATTTTCTTAATTGGAGTTATTAAACAGTTTTCCATTCAAATTGAGTGACCGGTTCATTTACACGTATTTTTTATAAATCAAATGTAAGTATACATATTGGGATGTATGCATAAAACCTAAGCAAAGGCTTTTTCTTAAAATTTCAGACCTTTTACTCAATTTATTCAAATAAATTTAAGTGAAAGGTGTGACTATTTAAGAAAAAGCAATTGCTTAGTTTTTATGCATACCATTGTGTTTAATATTATATTATTTTAAATTATTTGGCCCTTAGTTATAGTTAACATAAAATCGACTCTAAGGTTAAAAGCAGCTTTTTATGACAGATATCCCTTTGAAAATTATTTCAAAAAGCTCCTTATAACTTTAGAGTTGACTTTATTTTGACTATAACTACGGGCCTTTGTGTTTATCATTTCAACAAAAACAAACGCCAAACTAAGCAAATAAGTGCTTTAGTTCGGTCGAGACCCAAACTCATATAAAATTGTTTAATTGTGTAGATTATGTTTTTTGACTTTTAAATTCTACAAGTCATATGAAATGAGCTGGAATGCTCCTATAAGGGTAGAGGTAAAGGTTATTGTATTTAGAGCATATTGCACACCTACATAGATCTAAAGTGAACTCAAAATTCATAGAGAGAAATATAACTGCTTGTGGATTGTACAGATTAATACAAAAACAATTAATACAAAAACAGGTATAACAGTAGTTTTTTAGTTAATGTATATAATCATGAAGAAAAAAATATTCGCATTAATTGGATGTAAGTCCTATGAATTGATTTATGCAAAAAAATCGCCATAATTTTTTTTTTAGTTGATCGCACTTTAGATCTGGGTGTGCCATATCATCCCCACAGCCCGCGACAAAAGATAGCACATCAATATTTTTACCAGTTTTGACTACTTTTCTTTTGCTTCTTTTAAAGTTCATTAATTTTTTTAAGTTCAGTTCCTTATCTAATAAAACCATATAAGTCCAAATTTCAAATTTTGTACATGAATTTTTAAAATTGGACAAACTTTTCTTCCAATTCCAAGTATTTTAATTAGAATTTCTAAATTAACTTTTGGAATGCATATTTATTTATTTTAAATCTAGTATAATAAAATGGCAGTTTGAAGTTGCTAAAAAATCGCATCTGTTGGTGTTATATACTCTTTTCCATATAAAAAATTACTTTGTATGGAAAAAAAGCGTAATACCGTCAGCAAAAGATTATCAAAAATCAACGCGATTTTTTAGCAATTTAAACTTGCACTTTATTGCACTAGAATTTAATAAGCTATAAAAGGCTGACTTCCAAAACGTCAATTGCTTTGCATACGTACAAAGTATAATGTTCCATAACGCCGCACTACACAATGTTGACAATCGGACCTATTCCCGTTGGCGTTGTCGTTTTAAAACGAATTAAAAACGAAAATTTGGCATCACTGTTGGCGTTATCAAAGTTTATCGGAAATATGTCGGTATTCTCCATTTTGAAACGAAGATAGTAACGACATAGAAACACTCGTCAACTGTCGTCCGCATTTTTAAGAACGAAAGCGAAAGGATTGCGATTTTAATAAAGTTAAAATGAAAATTACTACCATGCAGCAGTTTGAGATTATAGTTTTCGAAATGGAAAAGAATCCCGCGTACGCCAAAAGTTTTAGGAAGGGCATAACACCTCTAAACTTCGAGTTTTTGGAACGTATCTTATACTCATTTTATGATCACAGATCTAAGTACAAAAAGAATAAATAGTAATCACTTCCATAAATCACATTCATTCAAGTAAACATTTCTGTTTTAGTACAAATGTTGATAACTTTTGCAGGGACCAATTATGTTAATATGTGTTCCGTCTACACAGCCAATTATTCCAGGAAAACCAGCTCGTTCAAAAAAATTTCGCTTACACTCCATCGCCTCATCTTCCGACATTTGGAACTTAACCCAGTTTTTGCAAATTGTAGTTTCCATCGCGTCTTACACCTCGGATAAAATTTGGCTTACCGTGCCAACGACAAATTAAAATCATTTCCAACGCTTAGCTGATATGACTCTTGCATAAAAAACCGCAAAGCAGTTGCCAGTTTTATTGTTGGCGTAATGGCAGACTTTCGCGTGTTGCGTTTAAGTTTCGGGCGGGTTTGCTCTAGGACGTATTGAAACGCAGCTTTGTTCAGTCTAAATGTGTCCACAAATCTAAAAAATATGCATATATATACATGGATATGTGTATATATGAATAATTTACTCAAACACATTTTCTTACATTGTATCTGGAAGTGTTAGTACATTTACGCTATGTCGTAACATCCTGCGAAGTCTATTTATGTTGTTTAGTTTATTGTCCTCACTTGAACTTGAAAAATAAAATTCCGTACTCGCCATTCTTTAATTTTTCGTTAAAATAGCTAAGGGCCGATTTCATAATAAAATTAAAGAATCTTTTAAAATTTATAGGATGCTTTATTTTTCCGATCGATTTCATAAAGCCACTTTGCCTTTAAGAGGCACCTATCATTTAAATGGCACTTTAACTAAAAGGAAACTTTTGCAAAAGGAACTTTAAGGTTTTCATTATGAAATTGGCCCTAAATTCAAAGTTCAATGTCAAAACTAACAACGCAAAACACTGCAGAGCTGCCATACTTTATTAATTTTAATTTTTTGCTTTCGATAACTTTCCTTCGTCGTTTCAATATACTTCAAGAATATACTTGAAGAACGACAACGACATAGAAACGATTATTATAACGACAACGCCAACGGGAATAGGCCCGATTGTATACTTTTCCAAAACGTATCCGAAACGTTATCGAAACGCATCGCTCGAGTAATCAGCGCATCACTAACAAAGTTGATGCTTCGCTTGTTTTTGGTTGTGATTGGTGTGGTAAAAATGGAAAATTGCGAAAAGTAGGTGCTTCTGTTAATTGTTATATCGAATTTTCACGTAAATATGCTTCATGGGTTTAGGACCAGTTGATAACTAGCTTTGGGGCCCAGTTGGTAACCAGTCTGAGCCCAGTTGGGAATCAGTTTGGGACTAGTCCGAAACTAGTTACCTTTGGACCAGTTGGGAACCAGTTGGTAAACAATCTGGGACCAGTTGGGATTCAGTTTGGGTCTAGCCCGAAACTATTTACCTTTGGCCCAGTTGGGGCCTAGTTTGTCGATTTGTACTCCGGTGGCCAAGGCGAATTAATATAAGGTGATAGCAGGAGTACAAAAACAAAAATTTACATGTATTTTGTTTTTGCTTTGGCGGCGTAAACTGCCAAAATCTGTAAGAGTGTGTGTGAAAATGCAAACAAAATTTTTCAATTTGACATTAGAAGCCGTGCGGCGAAACACATACACGAAATCAGCTGATCTAGTAACACCACCTTATATAAATTCGCCTTGCCGGTGGCCGTGTAGTAGTTATCGATACTTTTATGATATCGTAACATCGCTAGTTGGCAATAGAACAGCTGATTATCAAGAAAAGAAACAATGTATCAGCACTGTTCCTTAACGTCAAAGTATGCAATGTATAGGGTTGCAATGTTTCGCAACTCTGCATACACAAACGGTTTAAATACCGCAGTAAAACAGTATCCAAACATTGTATTGGTACGTTTTGGAAGTCAGCTAAACTGTATACCAAAAATGATTCTAGAAATTTAAATTAAAATACTTGGAATTGGGATGAAAAATTTGTGGATATTTTATAATTTTTGTACAAAGTGTGAAATTTGACCTATACTTTTATACCAAATAATAAGCACTTAACAAACGAAAGATAAATAGTCAAAACTGTTACAAATGTTGAGGTGTTATTGTTTTGTCGCGGGCTGTAGACACGAATAAAGACGTGTAATTGTGTTGACGGAGAAACTGGACGCGGGAAAAAAATTACGAAAAAACCCCGGCGAAGAAAGCCGCCTAGCCAAGGACTGTCCCTTCATTATAGGCTTTTATCATAAATACATTCCGATCCGTGCTGATTGTTTCCGACTCTATACATTAAAGAAACCTTACATGGAAAGCTCTCAACTGATAACATGCTGTGTAAATTAATACAATTTATGTATAAAGGCCCGTGATTTTCAGTCCAGGGCCCCAGTTTTCTTTCGACGGCCCTGTACATACGCAAATACTTTTAAGCAAAAATGGATATATGTGAACGATTTAATTATTCAATATAAAAAGCAATACATACAAAAATAACCAGTTTTGGCTATATTTTTTTTATTTAATTCATAATATTTTTTTTTATAAAAGTCTAACAATTAATATAACAAGCATAATATGTATAATGCAGTTTGATAGCCCAGTAAATTTAAGTTGGCGAAGTAAGACGAACTATCTCCTGTCATCAAACAATCAGTCAGCGCATTCGCGCCTCGGCACCCACGTCACTGTTGAAAGTTATAATTTCAAAACTGTAGAGAGCTTCGTTTATTTGGGAACCAGCATTAACACCGATAATAATGTCAGCCTTTAAATCCGACGGAGAATCACTCTTGCCAACAAGTGCTACCTTGGACTGAGTAGGCAATTCAGAAGTAAAGTCCTCTCTCGTCATACGAAAACCACTCATTATGCCCGTCCTGGTATATGGCGCAGAAGCTTGGCAATGTTGGATCAGAAGCGAAACAACTAGTGCTGGACGCGGCCAAAATCGCCTAGGTGGTTACAGCGCCAAACAAGAAGAAGTTGGCTTTAATATATATTCATTTATGTATTCAAAAACAACTCTTGCCAACAGGCGCTACTTTGGGCTCGGTAGGCAATTGAAAAGCAGAGCCCTCTCTCTTCTTTTATATGGCTCAGAAACGTGGACAAGGTCGAACAAAGATAAGAAGGCTTTGAGTGCTTTCGAGGGAACTATCCTACGCAAGATCTACGGCCCTATTCGCGTGGGTGACGAGTACAGAAGAAGATGGAATGGCGAACAGTGCGAGCTTTTTAACGACATGGGCATAGTTAAGCGCAGATCCTTCGACTCAGCGCTTATTGGTGGACAAGGAAAGCAAGAACGCCCAAGAACATAATGGAAGGACTAAGTGCAGAAGGACCTGTCTGCGCTTGGGATGAACAACTGGCGCAAAGGAGAGAGGCAATTGGCGAAATATTTTGGTCTCGGCCCTAAACGGACAAACGGTTGGTGACGCATGAGTGGAGATATTCAGAGGATCTGTATTTATGATCTGATTTTTATGAATTTAAAAAGGTTTCCAAACAAATCGAATTGAAAGTGTATACTGCATATATAACGCTCGTATCTATACTTTTTTTGCAGTAGTATACTTCTTTTTGGAATGCAAAAATTGGATACTGCTGCTTTTTCTAAAATACTGCATTTATACGAAACAATATTTTTAATGCTCAGAAGTAGTATAATTTTATCAGTCGTTGATACAAAACGACATAAGCTAACAGGGAGTCGTTTTTGGAAACGCGTTATAAAATGCATATACATACAGTCAAGCGAAAAAAATTGGGACACGACGTTTTGACCAATTTTAACCAGTTTTCTTTTGTTTAATGTGTATTAATTTTCTAATAAAGTCTATTTCATTATATAATCCTTAGACAACATATAAATCCACATTTAAAACATTGTAGAAAAATTCAACAAAATTTCACAACCACAACAAACTTTAAGTACGCAGTTTTGTAGCCCATTAAATTCTAGTATAATAAAGTACAAGTTTCAAGAGGCCTATTACACGATATGTATTTCCATGTGTAAATGCTACTTTTCTGATACATTCTGCTAAATGATACATACGAGTACATATAAAAAAGTAGCATTTACATATGCAAATACATAACGTGTAAGAGGCCTGTAAGTATGTATGGAAGAAAATGCGTGGTACCGTCAGCAAACGAAATTTCAACAAGTAAGGAGAGGCTGTCTTCGGCTGTGCCGAAGGCTTTATACCTTTCATGAACACGCGCAAATCAATGTAAATAGTAACTACTGAAAAACTGATTTTAATTTGCTTGCTGGCTTGCGTCTGCTGGGTATGCTAGTAATATATATAGCTGCGATCTTAGTGATTTTTTGAACAAATATTCCATGATCTATTAGCAAATATCTCACCAAGCTTCATGTTTCAATCTTCTAAAATGAGTGAGTAATAGCCAAAATCCTCTTATCTGAACGATCGGTTGTATGGGATATATATTATATATAGCTCCGATCTTACTGATT
>JAPVRG010247990.1:7062-21764 GCA_029783565.1 Rhagoletis cerasi
TTATCCATGGGTATACTTATAATAATCTCAATATTTAGTGCCTTACTTTTGCACAAAAGATTACCACATTCAAAAAGTAATATAAAAGGGGACAATTTAAGTATTTATTGGACTTTTAACAGATTATTTATTGTAAAATATTTATCTGCCAATAATATTATACATAAATACATATGTATGTAAGTACATATGCAACTGCAGAAGTAAATGCATTTTTTTGCTTTCTTTCATAAATAAAATTTGCAAGGTGTAACAGCAACTGTTGACGCTTTCTTTTCCAGCAAAAAATGTGGGCTTCATGTGACCTCCGATGGCTTTAAATTGTGTGAATTTGTGAAATTGAGGGAACCTCTTCAAAGGACCCTCAAAAGCTCTAAAAACAACTATCGACGGTGCAAACAATTGCCCTTTCAATCGTTTGATCAATGTAAATACCAAATGAAAACAGTATCTGATTTGTCTCTTTCTTCATATTTCGTCTGCATTAAAACAGCTCAGATATAGCAGGTACATTTTTGATATTTCATTTTGATGGTTGTAATTTGCATAGAAAACCAAGCCTTTACTATACAACTGATTACAAAGCGTTTAATTCATTTTCGGATCTCTTCTAATTTTTTTTAACCTGAAATAGGCAGCATTTAACTTAAGGCAACATTTTAGCTTCTGAAAATGAATTTCAACTTGCTCATGCAAATCAATTATTTTGGTGTGGCAGTTTTATTTGTGAATCAAAATTCGTACGGCCTTTAGCTTACTTCCCAACATCATTTATTTCTTTATTGTTTGTTCTCTTTTCCACTTGAAAAAAAAAAGTTCCGGGAACTGCTTGTTGTTTTCAAATGTTGGTCAATAAGAAATTAGTTTTCAACATGAGAATCGGTTGTTCACATTTATACTTAAATGCTGGAATGAAGAGGCAATCTTTAAGTGCTGACTTGAAGGCCGATTTCTAAAACGTTATGCTATTTTGTTCTTTAAATTTTTCCACATAATTGTCTTTGATATTTCAACAAATTTTGCACCAACAAAAAATACTTTTAATGGTCCAGATCTTTTAAGGCCACAGGATAATTATCTTCATAACATTCAGTTTACAAAAAAACATTATGGTCTGCTAAATGCGCTCTACGCCTACTGCAAACACTTCAAAGAATCGTTCTAAGAAGTTTGTTTTGACTGCTCAGCCTTAAATATATATTTTTTTTAATTTCCACTGCAATTTTCGTTTACAGATACCATTCGTTGTTTACTCTAGACTTTTTTCTTCAGCTTTCTTTAGTAAAAATAGTTCATGGAGATATTTAAATAGATCCACGTAACTAATCTCGGCATCTGGTTTAATATATTCATGTTTTTGTCCCCATTTTCGGTCACCTTATCAGCCATTACATCTGAAAATATTATCGCTTTTGACAGTTAAAAAGTGCCTTTTGTGATTCTGACTTTAGATCGGAAATCGGAATTTTTGTTTGGTTTACTATTGTACCGAATTTTTAAATTTTTTGTGACACATTTGAATATTTTAGTTACGATCAGTATTTGATCAAATTTTGATCACTTTTGTTTTTGGCTTGCTTTATTTGTTCGCATCGTCTTTGCGCGTTGTCGACTGTGCATCGCCTAAATTAATCATGTCTCGTGGTTTCCACACCGGGGACCCTACAATTAAATGAAAGAAAAGAAAAGAATATGGAAATCATATGAAAAAAATGCTTTTGAAGTTCTTGGTTGATTTATTTTTTTGTTTCTTTTTTGTTTCGCCTTCTGCGATTGTTTTTGCAGATATCTATTTTCTTTCATGTTAAACATAACTTACAGAGCATAAGTTTTAATTTTTGCGAGGGAGGTGAAGAGAGAGTGGTTGAGAAGTAGACTTTTGGCCAATTGTTTGTAGTCATGAGTGGCGAAATTTGCAAAATAAAACATAAAAATCGTCGCCATATACATATTTATGATAGTAATAGTTTCAAGCATATCTACATATGTAGTTTTTTCACGGTGAATGATTTATTGCATGCAGCTTAATAATATTTTAGTATGTATTTTTATTTCAATATTTATGCATTTTTTAATCGACGACAAAGGAATTGTTTGTTTTTTTTAACAACACTTTGTCTTTACAAAACCGAGCTGAATTTTTCATAATCTTCTTTGTTTCTTACCACCTGAAACTCTCAGATTGGCCTAGTTGCGTGATTCCTGTCGCAGTGGTTTAGTTAATTGCAACTTAGTGCTAAAATTTAACTCGGTTTTGTAATGTTCTTTTGAATGCTGTCTCAAGTGCTAATTAGTTCAACTGAATGAGAGCTTGAAAAAGCATTCAAAACATATTTATTTTAACTTTTGGATAAAATGTTGACATCGCTTGCCAGTGTGCTTTACACATTATTTAATGGAACTTTTTTCTCTTGAATTTGAATGCAAAAATTTGTCGAGCAAAATGTTTCTCAGGTGTAAAGTAATCTAAAGATTACAGCCAATTCGCTCTGATAATTTTTTATGCCAACATTTTCCATTTTTTTGGGTAAAAAAACGAAAAAGAGAATGTAAAAAACTGTTGATGCAGAATTACTGTTTGGAAGAGTTTAAACTCAATAAAGCTGTGTGAAATGAAGCTCCTATTTGTAGCTTTTGCTTAAGGGATTCCATTTAATCACGTTTTTGCCACAACTCGAAAGTATGTAATCCCATTTTCATGTCTAAATAAGCACAATGAATGCTAATAATGCAAACATGTACACCAAAAACATTTATCACATTCATAATTAGTTATTTTTCAGGTATCTTTCCGTTCATGAGCTAAGAAATAAAACTGAATTTCAATAATTCCTGGCGTGCATGAATTGCACGAATTGCAATGAAACTGATCACTATCTGAATAGAGCTGCCAGCAGGCTTATTAACAGAAGTTAACATAGCTTCAGATATTAACATAGCAGGAATTGAGCTATTAACAGCATTAGTTGCGTTCCCTAACTCGCCAGATATTGTAAGATTTTGCCAGAATTTACCAGAAAGCGTTCCCGTTCTCGGTTATCTGGCAAATGAGAGGAAAACTTAGAGAGTAAATGAGGTTCTCTCTTTGTCAGAAGTTGCAAACTTTTTCCCGGATAATGTTTTCTAGTAAAATCTGATAACGTGTCAAACCATCAGCTGTTCTGTGTTGTTAAAGCAAATTGAAAGTTGAGTAAACAAAAACAAAAGCACACCTGCATTTTCAACTTATTAAAAATATAGCAACAAAGAAATACACAGTTTTCTAAGTATTTTTGTTTATTTGTCGATATATTTTCATATAATTTAGCAAATCGCCAAATGATAAAAAGCAGCTATGTGAACAAAAAATGGCGCCTACGATGTATTTGACAGAATTACCAGTTTTTATCTGAAAAGCGTTCCGGTAGTTTTTCGTTTTGCTGTCTTTCTCTGAGAACAATTTTGTTTTTTTTACCAGTTTTATGCAGAAAAGTTGAGGAACGAGGCATTTATTAGGCGAGGTTAACATTGTAAGGGCAGAGTAGTTAGAAATTTCATTAGCAGCAGTTAGCATTGCATCAGCAAAGCTGTTTATAAATTCATTAGTCATTGCGTTCGACAACACGAAAATTTGTAATAGTTACTCCTATTTTTTACAAGCGTTCGGTAACACCAATCAAATTATCCATCACTCTTGAATGAGCAAAGTGACAGTTCGTTGCAAGAGAGACGAACATTTTGTGCTGGAAAAATTTTAGTCAGCAAAAATTATCCATCACTAAAACACATGATCTGAATGCATATAAGTATAAACAGAATCAAATTGCTGAGTGAACTTCGTCGGAAGAAAGTTCGCTGCCAAAATTAAAACACACTGCAGTATATGAGATTGCACACAATCAAATGGACGACGAAGTTCGACGGATGAAATTCGGCGAGAATAGATTTGCATCTACATATTTTACCAATACCGTACTTATGATCAAAAGTGGTAGGTTTTTTTTTTTTTTGTTTTTTAAGTTGAGAGGCAAGCATCATTCAACTAGGGACATATTTCTCCTATATTTTTTAATCGAATTGAATCATTGTTATTTTGTTCGAAAGGTGTTTTGCTAGAACAGTGCAGAATAATTATTCCCCATGGACTTCCATTAGAGATATACCAGATATTTAATACCGGGCCCGGATTTCCTCTTGCCTGCCATGAGTATACTATATTATGTATCGCGTCCATAAGCACATTGGTCTAACATGGTTGTAGTGGATTGTCATCACATTTTTAAAGTTTGACACATGTAAAGAGTCAAAACTGAGTACAAGTTAATGTAAAAATTTTATGAAAAAGTGGGGTGGTCGAATTTCGAGCACAGGGCGATACTAGTATTTTTAATTTTGCCGCTGCCGCCGGTCGACAAAGTCAGCTATCAGTGATACAATAGCTTTGTTTCTTTACTTTTCAAGCAGATTATTTTCAAGAAGAACAAGAATGGGACAATTTGAAGATTCATCTTTTCGCTTTTGTATGTTCATATTTTTTATTTGTCAATCCGCGGATGCGAATTTCGTTTCGGTTCTGTTTTACTGGGCGTAATGTTGCAGCGAATATCACCCGACGGCATCGCTACGTCCGATGAAATTCGTTCAGCGAATTGGTTCTGTTTATACTTTATGATTGCAATTTATTTATGTAAAAAAAGAAATCTGATTTTTTGGAATTTCGGTATTTTATATGCTTTTTGACTTCCTATTATGTGACTTTATGATAGTACTTTCGTTTTTTCTTCCATATCGGCACCGTGAATTTCTGTTTGATTACAAACCAAACATAAACAAAGTCAGCTTGCAAGTGATGGCTAATTTTCTGTTCGTTAACTTTTTTGGTTTTCCTATCCTTTTGGAGAGGATTTTCTGATGGCTAATTTTGTTATCGAACAAAACTGTTAGAAGTTTCATTAGCAGAAACGAGACAGTGGATATTTTTAGCAGCTTTGATTAAACTTTAATTTTTTTGTAACTTATTGGGCGTTTAAGTTTAGTTTTCAATGTTTTAACCAGAAAATCATCAAAATAATTGACTTGAATACGATTATTAATGCATGTTCAAAAAAAAAAAGATGAAAGTGTTACTCAAAGATATGTATGAATGTAAGTGTGCTAAGCATTTAATGGAATGAAATATTGTTAGCATAAAATTATAGTAGAAAAAAGTAAACGTTAAATTTTAAACAACACAGTTGTTCATTAGGTTATTCGATTGGGTTTAGTTTGATATAGTAAATGAAAATATTGCATTTACAATTAGTGAGGAGCAATAAACTCTTAACTTTCTTGCATTAAACTAAATTAAATTTCTTAATTTTTTTAAGTATTTTTGTTAATGTGGTATTTCGGTTCAAGCGGGGTGTGTTAACCATAAGACATAATAATTATGGACGTTACATTTTAAACGAAAAACAATAGAATTTTTCGAATTTTTATGTTTGCTTTTGCGCGTTGATTTGTCATCTCGAAAAATGCAAATTTTAGGAAGAAAGAAAGGTACAATCAAAACCCAAAGATTTATAAAACAGTTTCCACTTCAAAACGCAAGAAGACAATTTGTTTACTACATTTGAGGGATGCAGTTATCGGGGTTTGTCTGTAATTTATTTTGGATTAAGTGCAAGTAGAGAATTGTTAGTAGAGTTAACAGCATTGACATTCTGAAACCGAAAATATTACTGGACTTGTTTGTTAAGGAACTACACTTATTAATTTTGTGTGTGTTTTATTAAGCTTTTTTTTTTAATAAACTTGCATTTTTTTCTCCATTTTCAAATTCAAATTCTTTCAAGCGATGCCAACTAAGTTAAGATTATATAATAGGAAATGGTAATTTAAGAATTCTTGTATTTATGAACTATTTACGTGAGATGTTTTAAGTTAAGTTTTATAATTATTCAATTTAATCACATTCGTCTTGGTTTAATTAGTAAGTAATATCAAATTTTATAATATTTGTTAAAATATATATGTGTGTATATGTATTTAGTTAAAGTTAAATACATATGAATAATATCACAAAACGATGCTCCAATAAAATTAGTTACGTTTTTATTTCATTAAAACTTCAAATTCATTTTCAGTAAATCTTAAAATAAAAAACTTACTATAATCAATTTTACATATACATAGCTATATAAATTTGTAAATTGGATATATGTAGTTTAATACAACTCCTAGATAAATATCATATAGGCAAAATTAAGAAATTTTGCTGAAATATTTTTACTTCTAAACTATGATTGCTTTTGTCTCCACGAAAATATTACAAAATTGATGTACGCTGAAGTTGGAAAAAGAAAACCGAAAACCGTGTTTATGATGATGCCCTCAATTTCTTCAAATCTGTAATATTTTCGCGCTAATATTAAAATCTAAGATCTAAAAATTGGCACTGTGCTTTGGCTAAAATATTCAAGAATAAGTCTGATTCTTTAATTCAAGAAAATATTGTAATTACGTGAATTAATTTTTAATTTTTGCAAGTAAACGATAATTTTTATTTTAGGATTTTTTTAAATCTTTTTTTTACGTAACTCATAGTACTTGCCGTTTCCAGGTAATGTTAAGCCCAATTAATGAAGAAAAACCACTTGTTTGATAAAGTTTTAATAATCGTATTAAAAATAATCAAAATACTTACCTTAACATCATTACCAAAATAATGACTCACTTACAAATTTATTACATAAAAATTTGTATATTTAAATAATGAAACTTGCCCACCAGTTGTAAGTTATCCAGTGCAGTACGCAGGATAGTATTTACATACATACATATGTATGTAAAACCGCCGCTAAGCAAGTTGGATGTGCGCGTATTCAGCAAATAATTGCAATGCATGCAACATTTGTTGTGGCGAGCAGCCAAAGCCAGATGTCTTTTAACTACACACGTACGTATGTATGTACCTAGTCCGCAATCCATTTTGCCGCGCATGCCCAATGAAATACGGCTTGTTGTGCGGTTGAAGTGTGTTTGAAGCATTTTGAGCACTCATAACGATTTTCTCTTAAATATGTAAGTCAAATTGTTCGTTTGCTTTAAGTTGGTTACTGTTAGCTTTCTGATTAGTTAAGTATGTACTTTTAAATATTTGGTAATCTTTCATTTGTTTACGTGCTCTTTTATTTAAACTGTGTACATTTTGTTTAATTTAATTTTTTTTAGCTAAACACCTATTAAATTATATTTTTTATTTGCATTTTATTTTGAGTCTATTTATTTTTTTTTGATTTTCTTTCGTCAACTCGAACACCATTGAATGGAACATTTAATGCCATTTCAAAAAATTTACCCTATTCTAATGCCAGGCTTCAACGGAACAATATTTCAAATATTTAGATATACACACATTGATTTACATATATGTAATTTGAAGTGTGGCGTGATTATTCGTTCTGCATGAAATATGGTATATAGCCGATTGTGTCTGGACATTAATGCGAGCACAAATTGCTTATACATATTTAACTATTTTCTATTTTTTCTCTTACTAAATAAGTGTGTAAGTTTGTATTTATATTTGCAAATCTACTTTGCTTACCGGCGTACATATATTTACGTATACTTGTTATTAAATACTACCACATACATACATACTTCTGATTTCTTATTTCTGCGTATTTGAATGTAGTACATATCGGTTTGCTTTAGTGATTTGAATAAGTAATGTTATTTTAAACAACTATTTTCATTTCACTTTACTCTGTTTTCTTGTTATCTATCTATGTAAGTATGTATGTTTGTATATTTGTAATTTTTGTTGTGGCATAACTAAATATTAATTTTGATTTTATTGCTGTGAAGCCTTTGGAATATTTGATTATATTAAATTGTTTGATTTTTTACACTTTTGATTTGATGAATTTGATTGACCATATTTAGTACAATAATAATTTTTATTTTATTTTCAATTAAGTATATTGCAGCTGTAAAGTTTTTTGATTTTTTTCTATGGTACTGATGTACCACATAAGATATTCAAATAATTAACCAACTTATTGTAAAGTTTGTTCATACGAATATGATCAGAAAAAACCACCAAAAAGGGTATCGAACGGGATCCTGAATTTTACTTAGTGTATTTGGACTAATAGACAGTATTGCATTAGACATTGTTGAGGCTTCTTACAACTGGAAAATTTTAATATTTCAGAAATATGTAAAGGTTTCTTGTTTTTGAGAGTTCGGAGATGAAATATAGAAAGACACATGAAAACCTGTTTCAGAAAGTTCCTTAAGATTTATTATCAAATAAGGAGGGAAGTAAGGACAAAATTATGAAAAAACCCACACAGACGGAGAAAGATCCCACGAAACAATGACTTTTAAATACGTTTAACAGTAAATAGAAATACAGCTTTCCATGCCTTTTGAGTCGATATCAGTCCCATCCGCCTAAGAGCAACTATGCAGCTCCCTGCAACGTATCTAAGGACTACTAACCACCAGAATAAATACAGAGCAGCATTCCTCAACATAATACATGCTTCTAATAATATACATACATACTTATATACAGAAATGCAAGAGGTATATAAGGAGGTCCTCTCAGAGGATAGTTTGTATGTGAAGCTTAGTATGGTGGCCTACACTCTTGAGATCATAAGCGCTCAGAGGTCTGCCAAGGATACAAAAAATCGCAAAGGGTCTCCAAATTACAAGGTAGAGTCGGAAGAGGAGTTTTTTACGTGAACTGAAGCGGGAAACATCTTTTTGACTCCCCGACCACTGCAGTATATCAAGCGGAAGTATTGGCTATCCAGACGGCAACAGAAATAAATTTTCGCTCTCTCTGACAATTAGCCATGGGTAACACTGCGCTGCGCCGCGCAATGGTTGGCCTTACTACGCTAACACCGCCCACAGAAAAGCACCAGCGTAAATATTGCGCCAGCGTCAATATAGCGCCAGCGTAAAAATGATGCCGACACAATTAAGCGAAGCTAAACATTAGGAACTTTATACCTTCTAGCGAGTAGATCACTCCTAAATTATTTGATCGTTGTTTATTCATTGAAAAAAAAAAAAAAAATTGTTTGAAACGATTCGGGATCGGCCCATGAAAACATTCTTTGAAGATCGGAACAAGCGTTCAGAATACATGCTTGCCGTGATGGTTACCATGGAATTTACTTTGGTTCAAATTAAATAAATAAGTATCTATGAATAATTATTTTATTGACAAATTTCGGGCCCCTTTTGAATAGATGGTAAAATATAGCGATCTTTAATGAGGGTGTCAAACAGGTATTTACTTGTATAAATATACGTACATACATATTTCTGGCATTTGAATTCGTTGAGATTAGTTAACGCGCATTTTCTCATTTTTTTTATAAAAGATTAATATAACTGTCCAAAAGCGAAACCCGGTTTCGAAAATTCAATGTAATCGATAAACTGCAGTTTATGGCCTAAAAAAACTTGAACACCATTTATACACAAATTCGTATGGATGTAGTTATGCTTATGTTAACTAGTTCATATGTATTCCCAACTCTTGTAATGCATTTAATGTTTTTGAGAGCAATTTTCTTAAAATTTGTATATCTTAGTTGCTGCTTCGGAAGTCGGTAATAGATATTTATTTACTTGCTGCCTTTTACTAACTACAAAAAAGGCGCTAATTGCCTCATCCAACCATTGTGTCCTGATAGTTCAATTTCGGAAATCCCTCACAATCTTCCATTCGTGGCTTATGACTAATAAGTATTTTGTTTTTTACTATTTCAATTGGAAGTACATCGACATAGTCTTGCAATGCTTAAATTAATTGCAGAATAATTTCTCCTAACGTACATATACTCATGTACATACATACATACGAACGAATTTATATACATACATATGTACATAGGTATGTTTGTGCATAATAGCCAGTTTCACGAAAGCAATTTAAGTGAAAAACTATTATTTTTTATTTGAATTTAATATGAAAACTGTCAAAAAGAAAACAACGATTTTCACTTAAATTGTCGGTGAAATCGGCAGTAAGTTTTACTTTCATAACTGGGCTTATTATAGACTTATGTGCGAGTATATTGTTACAAGAAAACATTTAAGCTGTGTACATAATGTACTGCAATTTTTCTCGCTTATGCAGGGAGTCCCAGAAGCAATTTCAAAAACTGCGACACTTTTACCTGAAAAAGTTTTGCTTATTAGGGAGCTCACCCCCCCATCTACCTTCTTCTCAGTCTTGGCAGGTTACTTCTGGGCCACCCTGCATATAAGTCCCCTCTTAAATTAATTCCTCGTTCAACGGGACAGCGTTTTTTGATAGCAGAGTGAAATTTATTACGAAATTTCAACGGTTAGATGATTTCTTCGGTTATATGCATTTTTGAAGAAGCATATGCTTATGTATGCAAGTGTCGGACCTTGCATTTAGATATATACACATCCACGTGTTGAATTTTTCTCCAGGAATTCGTATGTAGTCACGTCTAACTACATTTGTTAACAATTTTTCTAAATTGAACTACTTACAACATTTATGTGTTTAAAGTAACGTTAGTTTTAACAAATTAATTATATTTTTAATCTTATAAGTAACTTTGTTTGCCTGTTTTTGTTTTCACTCACTGTTTGAATAATTAATTTCATTTATTTCAGTTGCTAGCTATGCTGCTTAGTGTTATTGTTTTCGATATTTAAGGTGTTGTCCATTGTGATAATTTTCGTGTAATCTATCTGCGAGCACTTCATGCATTGGCTTTATTTATATTCACGTTTCTCATTTTATAATTTCTTTGTAGATATATGTATGTTATATATATTAGTGTTTCGTCGTCCAAGTTTGTAAAATTCTAGCGCGAGGTTTCCATTTCACTTTTCCAAAGCCTTCTTCGCTCATTGCTCTATATCAGTGATCGGCAGGCCATAGCTCACTGAGCGCTCTCTGAGCTCAAATGTGTTTTATCGGAGCAATGCTTTCCTAGCATCTCATTGTATCGTTTGAATGTGTCAGAATTCCGACCCCCCAGCTCGATATTTTGTATACATACATATGTGTATTCATGTGTGTAAATCATTGTTACATTTGTGTTGGTTTCAACAATTTGTTAATGCTTGTGCATCCGTATTTCTTCAAATTCTTATTCTTGTTTTTGAGATCCCATTGCTTTTCATATTTGTGAGTTATAGATCTTTTAATGTAATTTTTTTCCCCCTTTTCGATTCCGTTGAATTATGTTTTTTTTTTAGATCTAAAATAAGGTTTCCGCAAAATGTTTGGTATATATTTACATACGTATGTATTGTATAGTTGGTAATATTAACATTCAATCCCTTTTTAATAGTTGCCATATGTCTCTGGAAATTCCTGATTGTTGTACACTTTTTCACGGTTTGAGTAAATTTGAAATGGAGACTAGTATTCTTTCAAAGATTCAAGGACAGGTATGTTAACATCAAAATTACGTTTTTGGTTTTCATCGTTAAAATATCCCTAGAGTAATTTTTATGTACAATTACAATTATTATCATTATCTAAATAAATTTTTCTTATGACTTCACTTAACCTATTATTTGGTATTTATTATTTTTTACAAATTTTATACGTATTATATACTATAAATAACCTGATTTTTTATTTACCTAACTACTTACATAAGTTATTTTGATTATGGTACACAAACCAAAATTTTTGGTGGAATCTACAATCAACGCACTCATGCGTGCATTCGTATGACCAAAATTCATCAGCAATTTTACTAACCTTTCGAATTTTCCAAAGCTAAACTATTGCTTCGAACTAACCATGGGTAATAGTGGAATTTTTGTGGCTCTAAGGCAATAACACTAGCGCCATCTGTGGTGTCAGCGCACAAACCCAGCACAATAACGCAGTAAACTCATTTGAATCCATAACAAGGCCTTGTTCGAAAACAAACTTTGCTTGCTCCGATAGTTAAAGTGGCACCACGGCAGCCCAAAATGGCCTAAAACATAGGTCTGTTATTAAAATTGTATTTCCCAGTACATTTTCGATGGTATCCGTTAATGGTATGAATTAAAGATTTGCAAGAATTTCAACAAGACGCTCGCAGTTATTTTAGTTTCTTCTTTGATTTCAGATAGTTTGGAAGAGCTTACTACTTGTGGAGCTCCAAATTCCATCCTCAACCTTTAGTTATGAAAGGACAGTATAGCTTTTCACTAATTTGTTTTAATGAATTTTAAGAAAATCGGTGCATATACTATATACTATGAGGATATAATTTAAAGGAACCAGAGATCGATTTTTGCTAAACCAGACTCGGGAGTTATTTGTAACACACTAGGCCATTCTGGAAAAGCCATTACCGCTTTTCATATTAATCCAAGTTAAACGCGGAGTCTTACTTTTAACTAACATCAAGTCTTCAAAAAGAAGAGAGATCCAAGGTGCCCATATCTTAGTATTCAAGTCACCACTCAGTTAATTTTGAGTAAGACAACATATGTATGCCGCTCCAATTCTCTGATTTGAAAACGAGTTTTCCATAAAATCGAAGTGAAGCAAACTAGAAAAATTGATCGACCACATTTTGAGTTGATTTGTTTTATTTAGCAAGGTTTAAGAGCTCAACATTAAAGAAGAACATTCACTAAACCACAGAGCACGGCGTATTAAGTATCATATACTGAAAATTAAATGTATGCAGTTTTGAACGAGTTGCCCTTTGAGTGTTTCGCTATCTTTATCCAAATACTTGGAATAATGTAAAGATTTGAATTTGTGTTTGAAAACTGAATATTTTGCCAATTCCTTTCTTCTATTTTTTTAAATTTGAAAGAAATATTGAAGCAGGATTTGCACGAAATACATCCAATAATCATCCGTTAACTTTTAAACATATATGTACATACTATTGTTTTATAACTTTCAATTATAAAAACTGTTAGCTTCCAAACTCAGTTCCGTTTGTAAATTGAATACATATGCACATATATGTACATACATACATATGTTTTATAGAGGAAGACACATGAGGACGAGACTTGTAGATCATACATTTAAAAATACTGTTTTTTCCATAAGTTTTGTTATCTTATCTTATCTTATCTCAGTACATTTGGGCAAATCCGAGAAATATTCAACCGAAAACCAAAAACAAACAAGTACTTAATCCAGATTCTCCTATTTTTGTAGCAAGAATGGCATAGTTCAATATACATATGTATATTAATTTCAAATTTCTTTTCACACTTATTTGAGAAATGAGATTTGCCGCTCTACCTTCTTGAAACCAAGTTCTGAATGACCTTAGTTTAAAGCACATATCTCGAAACTTTAGTTAGCTTTTATAATACATTTTGTTAGCTTCGTTATTTTCTCTTCAAAGTATTCTTGCTTATATCTGTTGACTTAGATTAGAGATGGGCATCAGAACAGCTTGCGCGCAGCAGCGTGGGTAAGCAGGTGCTAGATGACGTAAGAGTAAACACCAGGGGGTGAATTCTCATTCTGCGTTATCGTGAAGTGAAAAATATTTTCAAAAATTCACGCCGAAATAAATACGGTCTTAAAGTGAACAAACTTGTCTCTGTAGGTAGGTGCAGACGTTTTACGAAAAAAAATTCGAACTTTAACAGGAAAAAAATTTAAAAAACAACGATTTTCACTATTATTAAAGAATGTTTTTTACGGAAAATCAAGCTAACAACGAAGAAAATCGATACAAATGAAAATGCACATTATTTTTTAATGACATATGGCCTGTAAAATGTTACTCATACGCCATGTGGAATAACTAAAGCTAAAAAAATACTGGAGCGGCGAGCAAAATGTTGATTACAAACGTATTTGTAATCGACGCTCACGGTTGCCACAGCAAAAAAATTAATTATGTATATGCAGTTTGGTAGCTTATTAAATTTTAGTATAGCAAAGTGTAAGCCTGAAGTTCCTAAAAAATTCCGTTGATTTTTGACAATTTTTTTTTGCTGACAGTGTCATACGTTTTTTCCATAGAAAGTATGTTCGATAATTTTTTTATATGGAAGAAAATGCACAACACCGTCAACAAAAAAAGTTGCCAAAAATCAACGGAATTTTTTAGCGACTTGAAATTTGTACTGCGTTATAGTAGAATTGAATGGGTTATAAAACTGCATACACACAATTTTTCTACAAAATCTGATTAGAAAGTTGAAAACTTTTATGAAAATTTATTGAATTTTCATGAGTTTTGCAAAAAGTTTGGAGATTCTATTTTTATGTGTTTTGTTGTAGTATAAACCAAATTTTTATAAAAAATTAGTTAAAAGAAATTAAAATAAAAAACTTTCCACACATTGTGAAAAATTCTCTGTATGTAGACTTTTGTCGTCCACCGTATGTATTTATGTACCTACATACGAATGCATCAACTTATTTAAAGCGTCACTTATTCTGCATACCTCGCGCGGCGATTTGTGTAACTCATCGTATATTTCTGCCATGAAAACGCTTCTCATAAAATCTATTCCACATCAAGACGCTCGCCGCGAATTGGAGGAGAAGCTCGGCCAAACACTAAGCAAATGTGTAACCGCCAAAATATTATTGTTATTGTTATTGTTATTATTATTATTATTATTATTATTATTATTATTATTATTATTATTATTATTATTATTATTATTATTATTATTATTATTATTATTATTATTATTATTATTATTATTATTATTATTATTATTATTATTAT
>JAPVRG010247997.1:0-11380 GCA_029783565.1 Rhagoletis cerasi
CTTGAAACGAAATGCATTTTAAAGTAGTTGAAAATATATGCAAGAAAAGGCAATTGACTGCTTCCTAGGACATCGCCATGTTAAATAAATGAGTTCGTTGCAGGTAAAATAGTGAGAATTTCAATTAGTTATCATTGAAAATAAAGTAGTTTATAAATTACTCTCAAATTGATTCAATTTCCTGCAGGGCAGTTTCACATATGTATGTATTTGTGTATGGCGTAGGGCAGGCGGGTGCGCAACGTAGCAATTGCTGAATTTATGTGCGGTAATAGCGACTGCTTCCTGTGCTTGTAGCGCTACTTTATTTTTTGCTCCTCTCAACTCTCCGCATTTTCGCTTCGGCTGTTTCTCGAGAGCTTACTTCCGCGTAACTGTACTGGCAGCTAGCAAATTTGTGGCACCACCTACTTTTCTAGCCCATAGAAATACATATGTAGAAATAGTGGGCCACAGTGTTTTGGATTTGGATAGTGCAAATCGTGAAAATTGTTAATAAGAGAGACTCCTATGATATATTTTTTTATGAGTTAATATACTTAAGATATACATAGCTGTTAATTTTTTTGTATTTCAGTTTATTTTAAGTTTGCTTCTTAATTTTTGGAGTTTAGCCAAAATATTTCTAAGATATTTTCCACTTTATAATTTTTGCTCGTAGTTAAGGCAAGTATATTCGGAGTAAATTTTCATATTTTTATTAGTTAAAATTTGCAATTTTGGTAGCAATTTTTCGAATACTCAAATATTTTTTTGTTGCTTCTTCAAAAAAAATTTTAAATGCTCATGCATTTAATATCAACGAATGAAACTTCGTTAAAAAATTTTGGAATGCTAAAATTTTCTTTAAATTTTTTCGAGCTAATCAAACAAAATTTCAAGTGTATTCCAGCTACTTACATCTTAACAATCAGAGTTTCGGACAAAATTTCGGATTAGTCAAATTTTGTCTCAGAGTCCCTTTAAAAAGTGTTTATATGTAACAATTTCCGATAATAAATTTCGGAGTGGTAAAACTTTTCTTAAACCTCAGTAAGCACAATTCCAAAAGGATTTCTATAACAAATCAAGGTTCGGAGTTTCGGAAACAATTTCTTAGTAGTAAAATTTTTTCCCATTTTCCTTTTAAAATTTCGGAAAACAATTTTATAAATAAATGGATTTTCAAAAAATATTTTTTTTTTAATTCTCGGAGTATAAGAATTTTTTAGTATATAAAAAAAACTCGAAATTAATTCTAAAAGAATTTTTTAGTATATCAAAAAAACTCGAAATTAATTTTTAAATTAATTCTTAAATTCTATTATAAACTTTTTTCCTAAATTTTCGGCGTTTGCCCAAGATATATCTAGAAATTTTCAATCTGCATTCTTACCTTTTTTCGGACAAACATTTTCGGTGTAATTTTTTTTTTAATTTAGAATTTCGATAGCAAGTTTTGGAATAGTCAAATATCTTTTTATAGCTTCTAAAAAAACTTGCAAGTGTTCATGCCTTTTTTATCAGCAAAAACTTTCTTTAAAATTTTCCCAGTCTATTTAAAGAAAGTCCAAGAAGATTCTAACTACATATCAAAAATAAAAGGCTCGATAAAATTTTCGTAGTAGTCATTTTTTTCAGAGTCCATTTAAAACTAATTTTTATGTAGGTGCTAAAATTTCTATATAAAAATTTTCGAAGCTCAATAAGCATATGTAATTCCAAAGAGATTTTTGTAGAGAAAATATCAAAGTTCGGAGTTTCGGAACACTTTTCGGAGTTGTCTCAAATTTTGTTCCAGGGTTCCTTTTATAAAATCGGAAAAATGTTGGATTTGGAGGTTTGGATTTTCGTTGGTTAATTTTTTTAAAAATCGATTTTTGGGACTCCTAACAAACCGTATCTCGTAGCATGAAACAAAACACTGTCCGCTATTACGAAAGTCTACTGGTCACCAATATTTTCGCTGCTTCACGCCATAGACAATACAGAGTACAACAAAAAAAAAGCGGCCAAGGAAATCAAACACTTTTGTAGCTCTAGCTGAAGTAGTGCATGGATATGACCAGCCATCGCAGGAAGAGCCTACTGGCACTTATTGGTCATGGTCATATTTAAAGTGTTTCGCCGAAAATGTTGCAACTAACGCGATAGCGCCAAAAACTAGGCAACCAATTGCCGAAATTCGCTGAAGTGTGGAAGCGGTCACTTCCTGTTGCAAAACTGCCGCGAAACGAAAGCAAAGCAAAAGTTTGACAGAACAGCACATTTGTATGCAATTCGCGAGGCGTTTTTGCGCGAAGCGCGCAATATTTGTGTGTTTGTTCGAACATGTGTGTGTGTGTGGCTGTGTGTGTGTTTAGTGGCATGTGAATGTGTTACAGTTGCACTTCCGTTTCGCGCGCTCAGTCATGCCTACGGTCCTATCGAAGCGCGCAGATTGGAAAGCGGCAGTGTCGGAATCTATGATTGCGAGCAATTCACTGCTGGAAGTTCAGACATATTTTCGACCAAACATTCGGCGATGCAGCAGCAATGCCTCAAATTCATTTCTCCACAATTTTTTTGTATCGTTCGTTTTTATTTTTCGCTGGCACTAAAGCGCGAGATGTGTGGGTGTGTAAGTATGAGTACACACATACATAGTGCATATATTGGAGTGTATGTTTAATTTAGCCGACTGTTGTTGCATTTTCTATGCACACCGGAAGCACATAGTCCCCGTTCCGCTCTGTATCACCAATCGTGTCTCGAACTGGAGGCTCTGTAGCCTAGAATAGAATTGCTGTCTCAAAATGAAGCTACGTTTTTTATTGAAGTAGCATTGCTCTAAACTAGAGCATTCGCGGTTTTTTCGCAACATCGTCATCGCAATGACGTGTTTAGCTTGGCACTGAAAGCGAATTATCATCGATAGGCGCGCGCGCGCTGCTATTGCGGTTTCGGGGCGATTCCGACAGGAAGTGCTGACTCCAAGTGTGTGGTTATATAACGATGGGACGTGTATGTAAAGTAGGTGGAAGTACGCTTAGTGGGAAAATATGTGAATCAGTTTATCGTTTTGGAAGCGTATATGATAAAAATTATGCAGAAATGAATGTTATGAAAAAATAGTCGTCTGCTAAAAATATGCCTTACTTGTTTTATTTATTAATTTTTCTTAGTTTCAATTATTATTTCGTAATGCTTGAGGTTCCATCACAGAATGACAGAATCCGTGCTGAGTCATCTGGCTGCTCCTCTAGCTATCTGACGCTCTTCTGGAAAGTTTCGGGGTTTCTGCTAAAAATTCAAAGTATGTATGTGTACCTTTTACACGAAGGTATGAAATTCTGGACAGTTCACTATTTCTCGAAGCCTTTTACATTTTTAGTTAGAAGCAAGAAATTGTCCACCAATTATAAAAAAATTTCCGAACTTCATTTAAAAACTTTGCAACTTTTTTTTCTTTAAAATAATTGGAGTCCATATTTAAAAATATTTTTCGGAGAACTTTTACGCAATAAAAATTTCGGAGTAAAATTTTGGAGTGGGTCCAGCAGTTCAAGTTTTGTTATTCAATTAGCAGTACATATCTGTTCATAGTTTTCGAGTTTTTTAGCGAATTCGGAGTGAATTTCGATTTATTTTTAATAATCGTAGAGCCTATTCGTGCAAGTCTCAGAGCTTTTGATAAAAATTGTGGATTATATTATGTATATATTATCAAATGTCAGAGTGCTTTAACTTTTTAAAAACTTATTATCTAGCATTATTTTGAGCGAAATTTGGTATTTCAATATTTTTTTTCGGAGCACAGTTTTAATCTATGTATTTGAAAATTTTTAACGTATTTCGGAATAGCTTAAAATTTTTTAATATGCTTAAAATCCGCTAGAACAAGACAATACATATTTTTGTTAAGAATTACAATTTTCGCAGAGCTAAGTTAAAAATTCGATCCGCTCTGATCAATTTCAGTTCCTCTGGCAATTTTCGGAGCATAAATTGTACAATTTTCGTAGGCTATTTAAAAAATTCGGAATAAAAGCATTATTACAAAAAATCATAATTTTGGTTACAAACCTCTAAACATTTCATACTTTTTTGTAATTTTTGAAATTTCGGTTAGGAAAAATTCGGAGAAAAATTTTACTTTCTAGGTAACGGTTGAATTTTCGGTAACATATTTCTTCGTAGCAATTTTTTTAGTAGTTTCTTAAAAAAAATTCGGAATGTGCCAAAGTTCTTTTTCAGAATTTACACAAAATTTCTATAACAAATTGTGGTAGAGTAATTTTTTTTGTAAAATGGTTCAGAATATCGCAAAAAATTTCGGCATAAAAGGCTTTTGTGTTACTAAAATTTGAAAATTTATTCAATAACACAAAAATTTTTTTCGGAGCTTCTAACTAACGACAATAGATAATTTGGAAACAACAGATTGGTCAAACATCTTTGTAATTGGAGCTTTTGGAAAGTTTTCGTATACTTTTCAGATTTCCTTATCAATGATTCAGAATTATATCTTTCGCATCAAAAGTTTGGTGTAATTTCACTCTATATTTCGTAGTCGTTCAATTCTTTTTCAAGTCACATTGAAAAATTTTGGAGCACACACTAACAAACCTCGGAATTCCTAAATATTCTTCAATTATTTTCTGATTTTCCGTAAAAAAAATTCGGAGTTTTTGCCCGTTTTGTCATCGCTATTTGAATTTCGGTAAAAAGGTAAGAGTTACATTTTTTTTCGCAGTAGGTTCCAAATACTTGCTATTATGTACTGACATTTCGGTAAACAATTTCACAGTGATGATCTATATTTTTTGTTTGAAATTTTTAGAGTTTTCTCAACATATCAAATTTGGTGTTCCAGTGACGAGTTTCGGAGTAAATATTTTTTCGGAAATTTCGTGGTAATTTGACTTTCTATATTACTACAGTTTTTCTTGATATTTTCTACTTAACGACAGATATCAAAAACGTCCTAAAAGAATTACGGAGTAGCTTAGAACTTTCGAATTGAAAGAATTTCATAAAAAAACTGTAGTGATTTTCAATTTTCTAATTATTAAAAATTTTTACATACGTACATAATCACTTATACAGGGTTACCGGGAAGGTCGTCTTAGGTATTTAAGGACATTATTATTTAGGTAATTTCTGTAAAATTTGGTTGTACGGCAGATGTCAAAAACTAAACCCTTTTCGAGATATTAGATTCTTATTATTTTTAAAAAATTAAAAAAAAAATTACAGTTTTTAGTTAAAGGGTATGTCAGTTAGTATAAATCATCAATAAAGCTTGAACCAAGCCCTGACAGTTGAAAATGGCTGCGTAGCCCTTCACTCCATCCAGAAAATAAAACCAATCATTAAGGACATCTGTTGCGGCAATTAGCAAACATTTCGATTCACTAATGAATGATTTTGGCCGTACATTCTTACATGTTTTCTACATATCTTGGATTCAATGCCTTCAAATCTTCTTCTGCTTTAACTCAGCACATTTTTTTAACATATTCCCACCCTTTTTCAGTGATTTCTCCTCTTTTTTCTACGTATCCACCTTCACTTCCCCGCCCTTCCCTTATCACTCATTTCTGCCTTCATTTAGGACCAGCATTAATTTATTTTCACACTTTTGCATTTAATTTTGGCCTAATTTTCCAAGAAGCGTACGACCGCCTGCTGCCCACCGCTGCTGGTACTACGCCGTAGGCTGACAACAATTTACTGTTCGTTAACTTGCCACACCTGATGCTGTCAGTTTTTGCGCCTACTCTGCTGTTATTCCTCTCTCCCCTTGCTATACACTTGCAATTTTGCACATTTTTTCTTTTTATTTCCTTTATTTTGTTTACCTTGCTTGCCAGCGACCCGCTTGAGATTTCCACGTCAGTTGTTGGCGTGGCGCGAAGCTTTTGCTGGTGACACCCTTATCAACATCTCGTTGGCGCTGTCTTCAAGGAGGCACTTAACGCCGCCTGCTACATCTTCAGCGACGTACTCAGCTCGAAAGTGCGCTACGCTCAGATTCATCTGTGTGTTTGTTTGCATTTGTTTGCGTTGGCTTAATTGGATCATTTTCTTTTAGGTAAGATCTTACTCGCTACCACAACTGCACACATACAAAACAAACAGGTACACATAGCCACATATAAATCCATCGTCAGCGCCTGTCCGTGCTCGCATTTACACTTTCTTTTCTCATCTCTTTCCCACGTCCACGTCCACTTAATTCCACCTTCTCTAAGCCCACTCGAAAACTTTCACTTTGACTTTGCTTGGCTTTGCTTTTGGTTCTGCCTTTTTTTGGTTTTCCAGTTATTATGATTAATTTTCCTTACACCTTCTGCTGTGGCAGTCAAATTGCGGTTGACTGCGGTCTTACACCTTTATCGAACGCGGAGTGAGCGCACTGAAGTGTTGTGGCTCTGCTGCTGCCACCTTCTTTGGGTCAGATGTGTGATAAATTAGTGCACAATTTACTAAATGATGGTAGTAAATGTCAGCTGCGTCTAAGACGCGTTAATTAATTGGCAACAACGGTAACAAGGATGCAAAGCAAAAAAAGGAGAAAAGAAGGAAAATCAGAAAATGAAGCATCGAGGTACAGAGGTACAAGCATGGATTTATTGGTACAGGAAATGCTGTTGAAGGTGAGGCAAATAACCGTTTGCTCTAATTTGAGCGCACTTTCACCTTAGCGCTGGGTGGTGGCAGGCACTGATGGGCCATTGGGATGGAAATCTTTCGAAGTGTGCAGAGAGAATTGAAGTAGGCACAGCAGACATTTAATGAAACTGCTGAGTGAGCTTGCTGACAGCGCTGTTCACCTTTAAAGAGTTAAAATTTTATTAAGATATTGAAACAATTGGAGGATATCAAAAATTCTTACAGATATATGGATGAAGGATTGCTATCAGCTGAGGAAGAACACTCCGATCACAAATAAAGCTTTTTTATTTAAATATATTTGCTCACTTCAATCTTGAGTAGCATTCGCTCATTAAAGGTAAAATCTTGTAAAAAAATTTTTTTAGATAACCAGTACACCAAAGCTTCGTTTAAAAATTTTGCAGCATTTCTCGAAAGTTTTCGGAGTAAGTCAACTACAGTCGGAATTTCGGTGGATTTTTCTGTAACTTTCCGAGTTTCTGCGAAAATTTTCGGAATAACTTCCAATTTTTTTTAGAAATTGAAACCCCGGCAGCAGGTTTCGGAGTAATAACATTTTTTTAGAAGCTTACTAATTTTTTTCTACACAATTGAGCTTTCGGAGTAATTTAAATATTTTCGGAGTCTCTTTGGAGAATTCAGAATAGGTCAGTGTCTTTTATTTCTGATTGGAATTTCGAAAGAAAGCTTTTGTTAGTCTTAGAATTCGTTTTTTTTTCTGACGAGATTTTGTGAAAAAGAAATATTTCTGTACGCGAGGAGTGATAAGCGAAATGAATTTTTGACTCTGTACTTTTTTTCGCGAATTGGAAACTTTTTCGTCAAACCTCTAAAAGAAAATTATTTTACTTTAATCGGATTGAGTCATTATTTTCCGAATAATTATGAAATTTGATACCCAGTTTTGGAAACGTTACGATTACAAGACCTCTTTAAGGAACTCATTTAAAAATCCGAAAAATTCGACCACTTATTCATTCGCTGTTAGAAAACTTTTTGAAATTTCGAATTTAAACAATTTTTTTTTTAGTTTGGAGCTCGATACACAGTTCTAGAAATGTGTCAATTCGAGACACCGTAACGAATTTTGTAGTTTTTTTTCGGAAAAATTCGAAGTTTGTTTGAGATTTTAGATTTTTTCCTAAATAGAATTACCTTTACAACACTTTTTTTACTTACCTTTAAAAACTAAGAGTAAATCATTGCTTTATGAAAAATTTTTGTTACCAAATTTTGGAGGACTTTATTTTTTCTAACATTTTTATTAACTTATCAGATTTCACAAAAAATGAATTGCTCTTTTCCTCAAAGAGCTGAGGTTTTTATAATTTAGGTACCTACTAATCAAATATATTCGGATACATAACTTTGGCTTTAAATTTCGGAATATTTTTATTATTATCGAGAAACCCTAAAGAATTTTGTAGTTTTTTCGGAAAAAATTCTGAGTTTGTTTGAGAAAATTTTAATTTTTTCCTAACTAGAATTAACTTTACAACGCTTTTCGGACTTACCTTTAAAAATTCGGAGTAAATCATTGTTTTTTTTAATTTTTTTTTACCAAATTTCGGAGAACTCCATTTTTTCTAACAATTTTATTAACTCAACAGATTTCACAAAAAATGCATTGCTATTTTCCTAAAAGAGCCGAGGTTGTAATAATTTAGGTACTAATCAAATATATTCTGATATACAACCTTGGCTTTAAATTTCGGAGTATTATTTTTAAATTTTTAGAGTTTGATGAAAACAAATCGAAGTATAAATCCTTTTTCGAAAATGTGGTAAATGATATATATTTTTTTTTATAATTTTTGGAGCTAGAGAAGTGGTGGGCGTTTTTTGTTTGCACAAATGAATTGGAATGCGTCTTATAGTTCCAAATCGTCATTAAAAGGCGAAAATTCGGACTACCTAATTATTTTCTGAAGTGTGAATTTTTGCTTAAAAATTTTACATTTCGGAGTTGTTATTTCCCTCCGAAAACTTTCGGAAATCGATTAGAACATTCGCAGAGTTTCAAAAATTCACACAAAATAAATAATTATTAGAGCAATATTTCCCAAAAGTTTCTGGAAGCAAATTCGCGAGTTCTTAATATTTTTCCAACGGTTTTCCTTGTGAAGTTGCAAATATTTGGATTTCAAAGCTAGATATTGATAACCTATTAAAATGTTTCTGTTTTCATTTGAAGCTTTGTAGTGTGTTCCGAAAATGTTTGATATATATTTTTGCGAAAAATTCGGCATTAAAATGGTCAACACTTTTTTGATAGCTTTTAAATTCTAATTGGGAAATTTTAAAAATTATTTATCTACATATTTACATATATGTGTATGAACTTTTCCCTACCGTACCTCAAACAATACTTACTTCTCACTGCGCCATTCCAAAGGTATTTACTTATAAAAAAAAACAATTCGTTAGACATTGCCTTTATTTTTCACCTCGTTTATCAGCGAGTGACAAGTTCGAAATAAACCGGGGAATTCACCAAGAATCCTAGAAAAGAGGGAGATCATTAAAAACTACAAATCACACCATTTATCCCCATTTCTAATGCAGTCTCTAGTTACCTCGCGCTTCTGCTAGCTACTCCTTTTTCTATTTTTCGCTCTGCCATCTGCAAAAAAAAATTTGTAAATGGGGCGCGCATTTGTCCAGTAGTTAGGATATGTGCAATTGGCCGAAAACACAAAACAAAATAAACTAAAAATGCAACAATAACAAACAGTATTGCATTGGCATGCAGCCGGAAGCTCGGACATGACTTCCGCTTTTCTCCACGCTTCGCACGATGGATGAGTGAACGCGGGCGCAGCAGCAGTTAGTCATCGTAATCGAATGTTTTTCTAAACAACGTCCTGGCAAGCTGCTTAAGTTCTCCAGCTGCGTCCACTGTCTGTCTGTTCTTTTGTCATTGTCCAGCACAATTATCTTGACACAGTACGGCGCCAAGTGACTTTTCTCGCTGCAGTAACAGCAGCAGCGGCAGCACAACTTCTTTATCATTTGCTGACTCTGACAACTTTTTGACTTACAAGCTTGATTATGCTCGTGCTGTTGTTGCTCGTGCTAGTGTTGATGATGTTGTTGTGGCTTGTCTCCCTGGTGTTCGTGTTAATGTTTTGCTGGCGTTGCGTGCAACTGTGCACTTTAGGGTTTCTCGCCAGCAATTTTTGTTTTTTTCTTCGCTGCTTTGCTGGAACTGTAAAAATGCAATCAACACTCATTTAGCAACATCATTTGTCAGCCTTCAACATTTTATTGTGAGACAGAGCGATAGCGCAGATGCGACACCGAGGTCGAGGAGTAAGTTTTTTAGAAAAGAAGTACCGACATTGACACATGTATGTGTACATATAACCAGCTTAAAAACTGGCGAACCAAAAGTGGAACACTACCTCTGTCACTGCCCTGGCCTTTCGTGGGCGAAAAGGCGCTTATTTCACCGCAATCTCTTTATCTGTCTGGCCGACCTAAGTTCCATCAGGCAGATTCCACATTGTGGAATTACGGACGTGACAACCGCGAGGACCCTAGTTACCGGGCGCCAGTCCGGAATGGTGGAGTGCTCAACTGGCAGCAGTTTCGGCATCGAGGTCTGACCAGAGACTTAATTCTGGTACCACGGGGAACAGGGGCCCCGAGTATCTCATATTTACTCTGCCCTGTTCTTTAGGGTACGGCCCTTCGGAGAGTATCGTGGTGGCTGTGGTTTAGTACACAAATGCGGGTAGAACTCAGGTTGGTTCGATGTGGCGTTGCATTCCAACCGGGTGCCAGACCCATAAAATGGCAGAGGCTTTAGATAGGCTTCGAACCCTACCAAGGTGGTGATTGTGTACACCCACACTGCGAATTGGTACCGACAGAATGGTTGCATCACGGGGTGGTGATCAACGGATTGATTTGATCCGTTTTGTTTTTGAGCGCCGTGGGGTTAGGCCTTCACATGAATTCTCGCACTTTCTGAATCTAACCAATTGGTTCTACTTCTAGCTGAACGGACTGGTTTGAATTCGAGCTCTCAATTGGTTTCACAACGGGCCCACTGGGTCGAAGTGTGCCTTTCTCCTACGTTGGATGCAGGCAGCCGCTTCAGCCTAACCTAAGTTCCAAAAACAGGACGATGCCTCCAAAGTGGGAGCCCAATGCCTACCATAAGTCTACTGAAGGTCTATTTTTTTTATGGTACCGCGAAGGACCAAATAGTCTATACTTATGTGGTATACCGATGAATCTTAGGTTGATGATGGGATCCTAAGGAATCGTCAGGTCATGAGGGCTTTTATATCAACGCATTGGCTATACGTAATACCCTCGCGAAAGACAACGGATTTTTTGAGGATTTCAATGGGGAAAGAGTGTTCTAGATCAGAGAAGAAAAGTTCAGCAAAGCATCTAACATGATGAGAGCATCCTTAGATGGCCGCTCGATGTCGTAGGTCAAACGGTGAATACAAGGAATCGCATTAATTTTATTCGAGAGGAACTAATAACACCACCGTCCATCTTAGTAAGCTGAAAATCTCTATATAGACAGACTGCAGATTTTATAGACTATTTGAGGATACCGCAGGGTATATATTATGTGATTATCCATATTTCAGTAGTCCTCTAAGATCTAGACACACTCAGACTTTCGATTCCATCTACAATCTGGAATATCGCACCCTCCAAAGTGCTTAACTTATTCCGGAGCTGATTTTGTACTTCAAAGTTGTACGCTTTGAGACTT
>JAPVRG010248000.1:4662-15748 GCA_029783565.1 Rhagoletis cerasi
ATCTGACATATTTACACCAAATTGTTTTGAAAGCATTTTATACAAGAGTTGCAACATTTTCAAAACTTATGTAAATCAACTTTTAAAGAAAACACGAAGTCGGGAGTGTAAAGGTGTGGTTTGGTCAGAATACGTTGATGGCTTTAAAACCAACTCAAATTATGGAGTTTCGTTTGAAGCAAACAGACTTTTTTATTTTTTATGGAGACTGATCCGTCCTAATGTACATATAAGTATGGGTATGTATGTATATTCATAAATGTAATTGCTTGCTCTTGATATCCCACATGCCATTTAAATTTGACGCTACTTATTTGCTAATCAAATATTCATTTTTAATCTAAATGACAATCTGGTGTGTTTACTCATTAACTTTTATAATATTGTGCACTTTTTCTATTTTTTTTTTATTTTCCCACCTTTTTTCACCACCCTGTCTAGCAATCCACATCACAGTTAACGGTTTTGCGAAGATACGCTGGATAAAAAAGGGCTACCCGCGCGATAGTGAACGTGCTATGTGTCGTGCCTACCGTTCGTACTTGTCATCGCGTTCGTATGTACTCGGCTCGTGTGCGAGCAGTTCGTGTATGGACTGGTCGGCCGGCGATTATTCGTATACGTTTCACGTAATACTGCCAGAGAATCTGCCCACTTCATTCGATGGAAAATATGGGCAGATTCATTATGAGATTATCACCACAATCGATCGGCCAGCCCGATATCCGAAAGTTTTCAAGTTGCCATTTACGGTAATACAACCGCTGGATTTGAATGTGGACACGATTTATAAGGTGAGTAATTTTAACTTATACAAATGTACTACATATATGAAGGTATGTTAAATAATATGAATGTGATAAAGCACTGCGATACGGTGGAAAAAACCACTGCACCTCCTTCTAGAATGAGTTTCAGTCTCTTTAAGAAGCAAAACACATTTTATGGAATTGTGGCCAGAGGCTAAGCATATTAACTCTATGTAACCCCTGAAACTGATGAGGTTTTGTGATCAGTTTTGAAGTCTACACTTGTACGACCGACCGGTGAGGAATTTTGTCGCTAAGGGACAGAAACCGCGTACTGTGCGGGGTTTGTATAAAACGACTGATTATCGTCTTCATTCGTACCGTCACATATTTATTGTCTTAATCCACGCAAAGGCCTTAATAAATGGCACAAGTATGATGAAGTACGGAGTTAGTAAAAATCGCTGAAGGCACAGGTTTACGCGTAAGTGTCTTTTAAATGCTCCAGAGGAGTATGATGTTTATCACCGCTGCACAGTGTGGGATGTTACAAATCTAGGGGAACTTAATTCTGTTTAGTCGCATATTACTTTTTATGTTTATTTTTTGGTATATCTATATTGGGACGAACAAAACAAAATAAATGATCCAAATCGGTCAAGCCGTTTCCAAGTGTTTGCATTTGCAATTGGTGCAAATTTTGATTTTTTGTCTTTCCGGCTTTTCCTTTTGAAGTTAGAAATTTTTTTTTCCTAACCCACTCTTGTATTGCGACAAACAAAACAGGACAAATATCTTATAATTCGGTCAAGGCCTTCGCGATTTTTATTTATATTTTTATACATATATACATACTTATGTTTATACAAATGCTGTCGGAAAAAAGTATAGGCATTGCGAATTTTGTACAATATATGCAACAATTTTTTATTATTCTTATATTTTTCCGGTAATTTTTAATAAAAATATGGTTCATTCTACAACAAAAAACACCAAAATATATATTCTAAACTTTGTTCGAACCTCGCGAAAATTCAATAAGTTTGCATGCAAATTTTCAACTTTTTAATCAGATGTTTTTGAATATGCAGATTTCTAGCCGAATAAATTTTATTATAATAAAGTTCAAGTTCCAAGTAGCTACGACTTACCGTTGATTTTTGGCATTTTTTCACGCAGTTTCTTCCATACAAAAAAAAAATTCTAAATGTGTATGGAAAAAATGCAAAACATCTTCAACAAAAAAAATCTCACAAATCAACGTGATTTTTGACTCACTCTAAACTTACATTTTTTCAGCAAGAATTTAATGGGCTACAAAACTGCACACTCATTTTTGCTATGATGCCATATTTCAAAAATGTATCGTCTACATGTTTATCAATTTTTAAATCTCTATTTTAAAAAGATCTACATATACTAAAGTTAGAAAAGTTACTAACATTAGAAAAACTATTTAAAATTCAAAATTAGATGACAGTTCTTACCTTGCAGAACACTAAGGAGATCAAACAACAACACAAGCTTAGCTTTTTATTTATTTTAAAACAATGGCTTGGCAAACGCACGACCAAAATGTTCCAGACACAATTATAATTTTGTTGAACACAAACAATGTCTTCACTTTGAGACAACCTACAGAGTGAACTACGTTCAAGGCGAATTCATAAAAGGTGGTAGCGGTAGTACAAAAACAAAAACTTACAGGTATTTTGTTTTTGCTTGCGGTACACGAATGTCAAATTTCAGCTATTCTTCGCTCAAGGAAGAAGAGGGACAGCAAATTTCAACACTCATTTTTTCACTTACTCATTAGAAGTTTTGACACATGTGTACCGAGGCGAATCAAAACAGCTGTTCTAGCAACACCACCTTTTATGAATTCGCCATGACTACGTTGCCGGCGATAAATTTGAAATGAGTTGAAGCAGGCTTGACAATAGCGAGTAGAATGGCACACGTTTTGCATGAGTACCCACCATTTAGTTTTTCATATAAAATTCCCCTAGACCTGAGACATCCCACACTGTGCGCTACCAGCATCTCAAAAGGATTTGAATGCTATTATTTGGCAATATTTAACAATGCAGAGTATTTTAAAATTAACAAGCTCCGTCTAAATACTTCTTATATACTACTTTCTTTTAATCTTAATGCTACGAGTATTTACCATATGGGCATTTCCATCATGTCGAACGTGACCATCGTACACATTCAAACGGAAAACCCCGTCATCTTTTTTTTTTTGACAATAGGCTTAACTTATAGCTCTTATGGCGTTTTCTTTTCTACCGAAAAATGTTGCCTTCCGATTGCCCTCTGCGCACAAATGCAAAGAAGAGGGCAATAAATAGGCAACATTTTTTGTCGAAAAGAAATCGCCATTAGTTAGCCTTATAATTGATGCTAAAATTTACTTTGGTAAATTTTTCGTTTTCAAGATAATTCTAAAACAACTAAAGCATTCGCACGGGACAAAAAACAGAAGTGGTTTCCGCGGCCAACAATTCAAACGCCGATTTCAGCGACACCTAAGGAAATGTTTCAATGTGATTCATTTTAGAATGTTGTGCTCTGAGGTCTCTTAAAAATGGTTTTGATTTTACTCAAAAATGATTTATACTTCTTTTTTAATTCAATTTTTAATCACTGTCGCACGGGATATTTTTTTACCATAATGCAAAGCAAAAGCTTAGTTATTCGCAATCGCATACTTTCTTATGCATTTTCGTTTTTACTCTTTTTACTCTCAGAGAGATTTAAGAGAGCAAAAGTCAATACATAATGTCTCGATTTAAGAACTTTTCTCAAAACAAAACGATCAATAGAAATATCCAAATGAGAAAAGTTGCGCTTGCACGACTTTGCATTCGACTATCTCGGAATGAGTTATTAATAAATTTGAAATTTGTTTACATTAAATTTGTTTGCATTAAATTTGGTTGTTTCTCAATGAAAATATGCTAAAAGAATGCAATTTTATTAATATTTTATCTGCGTTGGACCTACTGATGGAAATGTCCATATACTAAATTATCTTTTCATTCCAGGTTCCCCTCGAAATTCTCGATCGCAAGCGCTTCTGGAGCTTTTGCTGCCCCACAGGGCCCTTAACTGTGAAATTCTCCACACCCTATTGCGGTTATGCACCCGGCCAAAAAATTCATTTCGTCCTCTACATCAACAACGAATCGTCCATTGACATCACCGACTGCGAAGTGAAACTGAAACAGCAGGTGTCCTACGAATCACATGATCCACAACATGAATATCGTTATGATAAACATCTAATTGCACGCAAACAATTCGGTAATGTTTTGCGTTGGAGCCGTAAAGTATATCGTGGCTTCCTTAGTTTACCCTCCATACCGCCGTCATCAGTAAAAATCGCTTGTCCTATCTCCATTATGTATCTGATAAAGGTCATAATTAAACCAACTGACTTTCATTGGAAAATGAAATTGAAAATCCCATTAACCATTGGTAGTATACCGATTATAGATAGTATGGCAGCAGCGGCAGGGCTGCCAAGTCTATTGCAAACACAATATGCCACAAGTCGTAACTACTATAGCGGGCGAAGGCTGCAGGATATAGCATTGATGCGACAAAATGCTGGCGAAAGTGAACAGCGTCTAGCAGATGTTGAAGGGGTGGCAGAGAATGGCGAAAATGGCGGAAACTTGGAAGCGGCTGGAGAAAGTGAAGGTGGAACGAATGGTGGACAAACGGTACCAACACTGCTTATAACCGATGGTGATAATCCGCCCGACTACAAACTTATGAGTGAGTGTATTAAAATAGCGAGATTTATGGATTTTTTGAATATTCTTGTTTTTTTGTTTTTTTTTTTTATTCAGTGCCACCTTCTTACGAGGATGCCATGGCGTTAAGTGATAAATTCTGTGATGACTGCGAATACTTGCAAAATGTCAGCCTAAGTAGCATTGTCTCAAATGGCACGGCAGAGTCCTTCAAGCCACGCTACCCGGTCTACTATGAATATGAAACGCCAATCATACCGCCCGGTAGTGATGATTCTACCTCCGATATTTAAAATTGAGCGATTGGAGTACAAAAACTTCTTTTCAGTTCAGGCCATAATTAGTAGCGAAAAATTTTTGAATTTATTTTTGTGTCAATGTGTTTATTGTTGCTCATAAATTAACTTTCGTATTAGGGAATGCTTGAATGTCAATTAATTTCGTTTTTGCATATCTTTTCTTCGAAAATCATTACTTTATTAATAATATTAATTATGTATGCATGTATGTATTTTGTAAATCTTAAATATTTCTAAGAAAAATTTCATAATTTATTCTTTAGACTACAAGTTATTAATTGTTGAAAAATTAAAAATTCACGTTATTTAAGATTGGAAATATTTGGAAGGTATTAATCTTTAAGCAAAAAATGTTTATTTTGACTAATAAGGAAATTTTTGTTAATATTATTTCTGTGCAACTGTTCACATTTAAGTTTTATTAAAAAAATGACAAATCAAAATTACGCACAAAAAAGTTCTTGTCACAAATAGCCTGCTGCCTGCCTGCTCGATGAACAATGCTTGCAAAAAAAAATTAATAAACATTAAGACCCATAAGCAAGCAAACAAACTTATCCAAAAACTAACAGTCGTACAATCAAAAATATAAACTAAATTGGACTTAAGAGACACAAATATTCTTATAATATTAAAGGGTAGAAATATAATACAATTATATATTTACATATTAAAAAATAATCATTTCTTTGTTATACAACTTTAAAACACCCACAATTTTAAAAATAACAATCTGATTCCCATCTGGTAGAAACAAAAAATGACTAAGATATTTAAATTAGAACAATTTATTTCTTGAATGAGATAATTATAGAGAAATTTTTGAACTTCTGAGCCCATCGTAAAAAAAGTTATGAGCCCCAAGTGCAATTTGATAAGTCGGTGGCATTTTGAGTTTACCGCATATTTTTGTTTTTGTCGGAATTCAACCAAACAATGCATGCTATGTAATGCTGCATATGCAAAAATTTCGTTCATTATATTTATGAAATTTTTGCACATGCACTTCTCAACTGCCATGTAATAGAGCTTTCTTAAGTTATAATTTGATGGCAGTTTAAAGTATGCTCGGCCCAGTCTGATGCATCCTCCGGACAACGCTTCCGGGGTTTTTTTCGGACTCTACATGGCTTACAACCATGCAGGGGTGGTACTCACCTATAGTTACCATTGGCCACAGTGCCTATCCACCATTTTTGCTTGAATAAATATTTTTTTTTTTAAATACATACATGCAAACATACTGGTCTCCCCTCTCACTGAGTTATTCAACGGGTGTAGAAAACAGAACTCTTTCTCAGGTATTCGTCTCTCAAGGCAACACTGCCAAAAGGCGACATGAGTTTTGTGCACCAGCAGACCCCCGAGCTTCTCAGTCGTTGCTGAGCAAAATATGTAGCTATCCAGTTCCTGGCAGTTTGATGTGTCATTTTCAGCTCTTCCCGCGCGATGTAATGCTCAGAGTAGAAAAGGTTCATTCTGTTCACCAACATGTCAGAGCTGAGATTTGCCTTGACGCACTTTTTTGAAAGTAGTTAAAGGGCTGGCCAATGCTTTGAGTGCAGCTTTTCTGTTACTGTAGACTTGTAAATTTTAACCTTTCCACCTATTTTCGAAGTCTATGGTTTTGAGAGAAGTGACGACACTCCCCACTGCGTTCGAAAAAGACTTCAAATCCTGACTCAAAGGATAAGAAAGGGAACAGTGTTGGGTTATTCTCCAGGGAAATGATTCTCCAAAGTACTGAAAGGGCCTCATTACTCTATCTGTAAGTGAACCATCAGACCTCGTGAGTGACCGAGCTTAGTGGTTTAATATTTTTTAACCCATTACTTTGGTTAAATTGCCCAACCAATGGCCTAACTTTGGCAAACTTGTCATCAACGTTGCGCTTACTACCCTGCAAAAAATTGTGCGACTTAGCAATCCAGAGAATTTCCATTTCTAATTTAGAAAGTTGAAATTCGAATTCAGAATTTCCATTTCAAATTCAGAAAATTTCATTTCAAATATAGAAATTAATAATAATAAATAATTATTAAATTAATACAGCAGAGCCTGCAATACTTGGAAAAACAGAATGCATTGCTTTTCAGTTTTTAATTTTTTTTTAATTTTTTTAATTTTTTTTTAATTTTGAATTTTTTTTAATTTACATGCTGTTTACATGAAAAGTTCCGATTTTTTAAAATTCAAAAAAAAAAATTGAAAATTTAAAAAAACGGTGACACTTTTACCTGAAAAATGTTTGCTTATCAGGGAGCTCACTCCCCCACCTACCTTCTCCTAAAGTTTGGCAGGTTACTTCTGGGACACCCTGTGTATACATATACATATAAGCACATATTTTTCCATTAAATTCAAGGTACAAAAAGTTTCCTGAACTTAATTTCAAATTTTCTGAACTTAAATTGTAATTTTCTGAACTTAAATTGGGAATTTCTGAATTTGAATGTAACTTTATGAATTTGAAATGAAATTTTCTGAATTTGAAATGGAAATACTGAATATGAATTGTAACTTTCTGAATTTAAAATGAAAATTCTGACTGCAACTTTTTGAATTTGAAATGGAAATTCTGAATTTGAATTGTAATTTTCTTAATGTGAAACGAAAACTCGGAATTTAAAATGGAAATTCTGAACTTGAATTGTAACTATCTGAATTTGAATTGCAACTTTCTGAACTAATACTGTAAAAGATGTAGTCACTTTTTATAACCGTTTGGGTATAAAGGGGAACAATTGGTCTCTTCATAGGACATGCTCGAACAAAAGAGAACAATTCAGTCCATACAAAGGGATGCAAGGTAGCATCAATCGCATGTTCCTTTGCGACTTTTCCCGTAAACATCCCGGACTCGTCGCATTTTTGCAGGGTATTATCAGCTTAATGAATAAATCGCTTAATCTGTTCAGCAAGATGCCGCGAGAAAATGTTTTCAATGATTTGGATGCCAACGGATAGATCTGTGGACCAATATGTTTTCCACTCTGAGATTTTCTGGTACTCGTCAAAAAATAAAAAGCCGACAAAGCGGTGGATTTCATGGGGCTCGACGGAAAAATATCATTTCAACCATTTCGTTGTCAAAAAAAAAAAGGTTGAACAAATCAACTGGGGATTTTCCGGCTTAATACAAAAGATTGTCAGTTCTCAAGCTTTTTCAGTTAAATTTTAAATTACTCACTCAGTTTTAACACAAGCGACTGATCAAGTTGGGCCTCAATATTTGCTTGACTTTTTACATAAGCTTCAGTCCGATTTTTCCAACTTGAATCGTACGATGTCTTCTTTATTTTGTTTTAAGGGCGCTCGTACTCAAATTCCCATTTACCCGAATCGTACTGTACTTCTATTCCACCGGCAATATCTACGGCAGGCGGGATATTTTCATAGTTCTTATTCTTAAGAATACAGCTAAGCGAAAATAAATTTGGGTCGAATGAAAATGTTACGAATGAAACAAATATCTGTTTGAAAACCCCTAAAGACATGTGAGGAATAAGAAAATTGCATATAAAAAGAGACTATGTCGATAAATGAAACAGAATTTTGCCAAAAAAAAATCTGACTCAAATAGCTACTGACTTATCAAACGTTATTTACCCTTAACATTTTTAAAGTAATACATAAATAGTTGCTAAAAAAGTCTTTCAGCGTTTACGAAAGAAATATTTATGCATAAACACCCGCAAAAACAAAAAGAAACAAATCAAACACACCCATGCGAACACTTTCTAATATTTTTTTCTAAAAACATTTAAAATTTTACTAGTATATAAGAACCACATATGTGTGTATTAAAAACCATTATGCAAAGCATATTAATGTTAATTTTTTAACTTGTGCAACTCTCAATTTAAGAATGTTTTTATTTCAATAATCTGAAATGTATTTATACTTCATTTCCATTTTTAGACTCAAATTTTCACTCTTAAGTAGCCAAAAAAATATATACAGTACAGTAAAGCTAATTTGTCTTTCGTCTTCCTCTACTCTTTCTGTACCATTCATCAAATACTATCGTTCATCAACAACCCTGCCAACACGGCGAACATTCCTACTGCGTTTTCATGCCCTCGCTTAAACTTTTCCCGTCTCACATGCCAATTTATTATGTGTATGGATGTACATACGGTGCACAACTTAAATCTTGGGCTGCACAGAAACACTCTACGATGAATCACCCTCGCAGCTGCGTATCGAACTACAGCCATCGGATTCGTCGGATGCATCAAATCAACCACTCAATGCCGCTAGTTTTCAGCTCTTTCGAAAAGAGAAAAAGTAGACCGATTTTAGACATAATTTTATGGTTAAAAATATAAAATAAAAATTTGTATTCTAATAAAATCTGGTAAAGTCGTGCTTATATGTAATGCTTGATAAATAAGTATGTATATGTATTTATTTCGAGCAAAAGAAATAGAGGACCAGTAATCATGAACTATTTTAAATAAATTGTAATAGAGACTATGAAAATTATAAAATAAAAAAGCGATTATTTATTAGTTCCACTTCTACTTCAGTAACATATGTATGTACTTATTTATAAAGATATATACAAATGTACATATTAAGTATGTAAATATCATATTTTTTAATCACAGCCACTCATAAACATATAAAACACGCACACACTTAATGCACATATGTACATACAGGGTGTCCCAGAAGTAACCTGCCAAACTTGAGGGGAAGGTAGGTGGGAGGGTGAGCACCCTGATAAGCAAAAATTTTTCAGGTAAAAGTGTCACCGTTTTTGATGTATTGAAATTTTTTTGAATTTAAAAAAATCGTGCCTTTTCAGGTATTTTCTTTAACTGCATCTACAAACAAGGCAATACTTAGTAAATTTTTTATGTAAAATACTTCCAGATAGTTGCTTGTCCATACTCAAATACAATGAAGTTAAAATATATTAAGGAAGCTTTATAAAATTAGGACTATTTTGGAATTTTTAACTTTTTGAAACTATCTTCTCCAACTTTGACTATCTTTCATGCAAAAAAATGTACTGAGCTATAACTGCACATTACATTAAAAAATTGCTCATTTAATAAAGATTTCAGAAAGGTGCCACTCTTACTATTTTGAATAGAAAAAAATAGTTATAGCCGCTTTTGTGGGTAAAGGACTGAGACACGCTGGAATGTATTTAATAGATTTAAATTTAAGTTGCTCTTGTTACCGACCAACGACATGCTAAATAGTACAAAGGGACATTATTATGTAAGGAGCAGACATACTTACCGGAATTAGTCAAAGTGGATTTTGTGAAATTGTACCCTTCGAACATTGTGTTATTAATACTATGACAGAGAACACGCAGTATATTCGCCTAATTTACGGTGACACTTTTACCTGAAAAATTTTTGCTTATCAGGGTGCTCACCCCCCACCTAACTCAAGTTAGACAGGTTACTTCTGGGACACCCTGTATGTATGTATGTACTATCCAAGCCTAAGTACTCATCAAGTAGTTAAGAGGGTATTAACTGAGATAACTGAATTAAAAAATTAAATAAAGATTTGCAAATTGTATGAAAGTTATTTAAACGCAGGTATCAGATATTTATAAATGTATATTTACATAGTTATATACGTACATACCCGTATATCTCGAGAGCTCCTTGAGTAGCCGATTTTCTTAAGTCCCATTCAAACACAACAATTGTCGGTTGGTTGCAAATAGTTACACTAATTTACAAGGTGATTTTTTTCAAGTGCATTCTTAGCGGAATCAAATATGTGCTTCAAAATTAAATACAAAATTTTATGACGAACACTGCGAGGCTAGTCGTAAGGAATGTAAAGCTTGATTTGCGGGGGCAGCAAGTTGTGCAATTGATAACATCTTGGAAGCAACTGCTTTAGGACTTCAACCAAAAGAAGCTCAAAAGTTGGTATTCAAACCTTGAACAGATTTTGCTCCATCTCACGACAATTTTTTTTTTACAAAGAGTTCCTCGGGAATGTTGATGAAAGCAGGGCAGTCAAGGAGAAAATGCTGCAATGATTTAACTTCGTCGCACACCAAACATTTAGGGCAATAGGGGTCCGAAACGATATTACATAAGTCGTACCACATAGATTTCTATTGAACAGTGATCGGTCAGGAAAGTTCCCGGCCAGGACTCCTGCGATAATCGATAGTTGGCGTTTAGCCAGCTAAAGAAGCTCGTACCCAACTTCCAGAAGGACATGCTGCCACAAAAACTCGTGTACCCCTTATGCGAGATTCATCCAATTTATCAGTTATACAGGCAAT
>JAPVRG010248011.1:0-10845 GCA_029783565.1 Rhagoletis cerasi
TTTTATTTTTTCGATAAATTTTTTACTGTTTATTTGAGATTTTTATTTTTTTCGATGACACCATAACCGTTATTTTCAGATTTAATTTTTTGGATAATAAAAGATTTAAAACGGTTATAAAAACACTGTGTCCATCATAACGGGTAATAATGATCGAAAAAATAAAAATCACAAAATAAGTAAATTTGACAGAAAAAAAATAAAACCAAATTTAACGGGTTTTCTTGATCGAAGAAATAAAAATAAAAAATTACGAAAATTTAGTTATTTAATGCTTATTTTTTTCTATTTTTTTTCTATATAAATTTTTTCTATGTTCTCTGACACAAGCTCCAGCTCATAGAGCGAAATCGACACAAAATCATATGACGAATTTCATTTCCACGGCAGATTGGCCATCTGGTAGCCCAGACCTCAATCGATCGGACTATAAATTAAGGTCCGTTCTGGAGGTCATGGCTTACACTACTCGACACCCAAGTATTGAGCCTTTGAAGTGCACCTTTGTCAGAGCAGTGCAAAATTTCTCATTGCATGGGGTGCGCACTGCAATTGAAGAGATGGGTAAGCCGACTTCGCCGCTGTTGGAAGGCAAAGGGAGGCCATTTCCAATATGGTGTTCTACAATCTTTAGCGATTGGACTATACAATAAATAAAAAAAAGTTCTGTAAAACATTCATTCTGTAAAATATTCACTCGATTTCATTAACCAAATATATACCCTGTATAAAATAGCTGCGTTCCTCAACTTTTCTAGATAAAACATGTAAAACTGTCTAAAAGCGAAATTGCTCTCAGAGAAAGAGAAAAAACCAAAAAGTACGGGAACACTTTTCGGGTAAAAACTGGTAATTCTGTCAAACATATCGTAGACGCCATCTTAAGTTTACATAGCTGATTTTTATCATTTCGTGATCTGCTAAAATATACGCAACTATTCAGGCAAATAAACAAAAATACTTACAAAACTTGGTATTTCTTAGTTGCGATATCTTTAATAAGGTGAAAATGCAGATGTGCTTTTGTTTTTGGTTGCTCAACTTTCAATTTGCTTTGATAACACATGACAGCTGATCGCTTGACACTTTTCATGATTTTACCAGAAGAAAAAGTTCGGATAAATTCTTGCAACTTAATTCTCTACGCAACTCTCCAAAAATAGCTCTCACTTATAGGATTTTGGAGTACGAGAACGCTTTCTGGTAAATTCATGTAAGTTCTTGCAACTTCTTACGACTTAGGGAACGCAACTTGTAGGTTTGATCCAATACTTTTCGTGTAAAATCCTGTAAAAATGTCAAACAGCGAAATTACTCTCTGAAGTGAGAGTAAAAAGTGAGTAACAACAAAAAGTACGGGAACAAAAAAAGCACCTTTCCTGTAAAAACGTCCACCAGTGATCGCTTGACACTTCATGATTTTACCAGAAGAAAAAGTTCGGGTAAAATCTTGCAACTTCATTCTCTACACAACTCTCCAAAAATTGCTTTCATTTACAGGATTTTGAAGGAATTTGAAGTACGGGATCATTTTTCTTGTAACTTCTTGCAAGTTCGTGTAAAAACCTGTAAGTTCATGGAGTACTGGATCAGAGCTAGTATTTGCTAGTACCAAGTAGATGGTTATTCAAAAGTTTGATTTTAGTTGTTAAAATCTGCCTTCGCTATCGTACAGCCAAGGGGTATTATTTCTCCATATTCTCGCTAGTAAGTAAGTACACCTTTATTATTTGCTGATTTTTAAATACAATAATTGAAAGGAAACATGACCGGTAATACATATTGTACATATCAGAGTCGTGGCAAAAACTAGAAATTAATTATAAAGGAACTGCATTGAATAGTAATGAGTAAGAGTGGGAGAAGACAAAGAGTCAGATATTTTTTAAAGTTGCTGCAAATTTGTATTACGTAATAACTACTTTTCAAAGTGGTTTAATAAATGCAAAAAATACAATATTTTTAATTTCATACATTTGCATAAATTAAATTTAAAATAAAAATAACTGCTGCAAATAGTAAGATAGCTAATTAAGTTTTTCTGCTGAGTGATTTGCTATGCAACTTTAATACACTCGTATTTATAAATAAAAAATAAAAAATTACATATAACGCGTTTAATACACTCGATTTTACATGCATTCATTACAAGATATGATCTTGTTGTAGCTATGTATTTCTTTTTTTTGCAAATATAAACACTCACCATTATATGACAGTCGCGGCTTTGTGAGGCACATAACTAAATGGCATTCAATATCGTCGGGCAACACAAATTTGTTACATACTGGACACTTAATACCTGAAAGTACAAATAATAAAAACGAAAAAATATGTTAGGAAAAGTCAGAAAAATTGTTATCATGCAAGAATGGATACTAAGTTCATAAGTAATAAGTATTAGTAAAATATTGGAAATGACGTAAATGCTAAATGCACAATTGTATGTACACACATATGTACCGTTCGCATGCACTATGTACAACCTCACATATTAAGTTATAATGACTAAGCGCTGCGTTGAGCAAAAAAAACTGAATGCACCAACTCAGCGTCATTGGAAACAATCCGCATGCGATTTTTTAACCAAATGTTCTCATGGACTTTGACGTTATTTAGTGAAGTTAAGCGTGTACATACGGACACACATTCGGACAGACACGGCACTTATGGTATAAAGTTAACTCAACAATTGCTTTCTGATCTCTTTTAAAGGTCAAATGCGGCTCTGCTACAAACAAGCTTATATTAACTAAGACATTTAATAAATTGCTCTACATACCGTTATTAGAATTAATTTTTTCTAATAACGCATGTACGCACATTGAAATCTGCCAGGGGAGAAGTATCATGGCGAATTTTCTAGCAATTTATTTTTTGTTGTATGTTTGTATTTACATTTTTTTTAATCAGTCTAAAGTCCCAATTGCTTGGTATGTAATTCAGGTATTGTACTCGCATTTCTCTGGAAAAACTTTTTGTCAGAAAAAAATTTTAATTTTAATATTTTAATTGCTGATGATACATTAATCTTCTTTGTTATCATCTTAAATACATATGTATATTCCAATTCTTAAAAAAATGCGGGTTTCTGGTAAATTTAAAATACAAAATTTGTTTGTAGGTACATTAGGGTGGTCCTTAAATGTATGAAGCACATTTTTACATCAGATTTCCTAAACCTCAACCCCTACATCGATGCTAATATAGTCAAAGATATCACACGTAAATTTTGGTCCCGATCGGAGACCGTTTAGGCGTGTCCCACAGGGGTCAGAGGAATCTGAACTCTATGGAAACTCAAAAAATTATAATTTTTTTTTTCATCTAATACCCAAAATCGATACTATTAATGTCGAAGATATCACATATAAATTTTGGTCCCGATTGGACTCGGTTAAGGCGTGACGCACAGGGGTAAAAGTTCAGATTCCTGTATTTTAAGTATCCATAGTGGAATCTGAACTTTTACCCCTGTGCGACACGCCTTAACCGACTCCAATCGGGAACAAAATTTATATGTGATATTTTTGACCGTGGTATTACCGATTGAGGGGGCGAGACTTAAAATTTCATTTTTAAGGACTACCCTAATGTACATATTGTTTTTATTGATTTGGTCTTTATACTTTTCTAGAAAAAAAACTCTGGAGTAGCAAATCTGTATACAGTACAGTAAGTTGTTTAAACTTTTTGATATGAAAAGAAGAAGAAGGGAATAATACCCAATGTCCTAATTTCAACAGATTGTAAAAAAACGATCAAGCCAGTTGGGGGCGGTAGACCTGGGGTGTGAAACTACTAGGACTACCTGAAGTGTACAACGAAGCTGTATGGTGCCGGCTGCAGGTAGGTGTCGTAAACTATTCTTCTTCTTCCTCTTTATTGGCGCTGTAACCGCCTAAGCAATTTTGGCCGAGTCCAAAGCAGCACGCCAGTCATTTCTCTTCTGTGCCAACTGACGCCAATTGGAAATGCCAAGTAAAGCCAAGTCCTTCTCCACCTGGTCTTTCCAAAGCAGACCCGCGTTGAATACTTTCAGAGCAGGAGCATTTCTGTCCATGCGAACGACATGACCTAGCCAGCGGAGCCCCTGTATCTTAATTCGCTGCACTATGTCTACATCGTTGTAAAGCTCATACAGCTCATCGTTAAATCGTCTGCGGTACTCGCCATTGGCAACGCGCAAAGGCCCGTAAATCTTTCGCAGAATCTTTCTCTCGAAAACTCCAAGAGCCGCTTCATCAGTTGTTTTCATTATCCATGCCTCCGCGCCATACACCAGCACAGGCAAGATGAGTGACTTATAGAGTGTGATTTTTGTACGACGAGAGAGGACTTTACTTCTCAATTGCCTACTCAGTCCAAAGTAGCACTTGTTGGCAAGAGTGATTCTGCGTTAGATTTCAAGACTGACATTATTATCGGTGTTAATGCTGGTTACCAAATAAACGAAGTTCTCTACTGTTTCGAAATTATAACTGCCAACAGTGACGTGGGTGCCGAGGCGCGAATGCGCTGACTGATTGTTTGATGACAGGAGATACTTCGTCTTGTCTTCGTTTATCACCAAACCCATTCGCTCTGCTTCCTTATCCAACTTGGAAAAGGCAGAAAATACCTCGCATTTTTTGATACCGTTGATGTTGATGTCATCAGCGTACGCCAGCGATTGCACGCCCTTGTAGTAAATTGTTGCAGAGCTCTTATTATCTTCTCCAGCATCAGATTAAAGAAATCACACGAAAGGGAGTCACCTTGTCTGAAACCTCGCTTGGTATCAAACGCCTCGGAGAGGTCCTTCCCAATTCTGACGGAGCTGGTGACATTGCTCAGCGTCATTTTACACAGAAGTATTAGTTTCACGGGGATACCGAATTCAGACATCGCGGCGTATAGGCAACTCCTTTTCGTGCTGTCGAGAGCGGCTTTGAAGTCGACAAATAGATGTTGAGTTTCGATCCTCTTCTCTCGGGTCTTCTCCAAGATTTGGCGTATAGTGTATACCTGGTCTATGGTGGATTTACCAGGTCTAAAGCCATACTGATAAGGCCCAATCAGTTCGTTGACGGTGGGCTTCAGTCTTTCACACAATACGCTGGATAGGACCTTATAACCTATGCTTAGAAAGCTGATCCCGCGGTAGTTGGCGCGTATGGTGGGGTCGCCTTTCTTGTGGATTGGGCAGAGCACAATTAAATTCCAGTCGTTGGGCATGCGTTCATCTGACCATATTTTGCATAAAACTTGATGCATGCACCTTATCAACTCCTCGCCGCCATACTTGCAGAGCTCAGCTGGCAGGCCGTCAGCTCTAGAAGCGTTGTTGTTCTTCAGCCGCGTAATTGCTATTCGTACCTCGGCATACGGTAATAACCCGTCGTCAGACGGTAATAGCCCGATTACTAAAAATACCAGATTATTTAAGGTTGTATTTAACGTTATATTTGTAATTGTCATTTTATATAAGAACTAGTTGAATTGGCATATTGGAACCTATGAAATTATTTTACATAAAGATCAGCTGAATTGGCATTAGAAATTGAAGTGTAGTAGATGCGCGTGCTCGATTACTCGCTCAGTTTCTGTTAAATATGTAGCTTGCTGCTGAGTTAAACCCTAAACACTTTTGATTTGAATGGAATTTAAATTGTGAAATACATGTATATAACTATAAATATGTATGCATATAGAAATATGTATGTATGCAAGTATTCTGAAGTATGCACTTTTTTATGTAATTACCCAAAATAAATGCATGCGTCGTATTTTAGACCGACATTTCTTTTGAATGACATGTTATTTTTTATAGAAAGTTCTTATCACAATATATTTTGTTTTGCTTGATGCTTATCTTTTTATTACAATCGAGCCTAGTAAACAGACATCGCTGCTCAGAAAAGTAAATAGCACTTAAAACCCAACAGAAAGAAATGTTCACACATCCATACATATTCATTAATTGCGATCTATTCTAGAACAAAAATTAACACCTAGTAATTTATTATTGAAAATCTATGGCAGATATATCAATATTTTTGACTTTTTTCGATAAATCGATTGATTATAGCGGTCATTTACTTTTGCCTCTATTTAATTAGCCCATTAGAGTGTGAGTGTGTTTCCCCCATGGCGCATTGAGTGAATAATGGTATTGATCGTTATGAACTATAGGTTGGTCAACAGGTACATATGTACATATGTATGTATGTATGTATGTATTATACGGCTTTTAAATTTTCGTTTCTTGCTTTTTTAGCACATTTAATTACCTATCTACAGATGTACACCTTTAGCCAAAATAATAGAAACGCGAGATTTTGACCAGTTTGATTATTTTTCTTTTGCTTGTTTAAAATGGATTAACTTTCTATAAAAGTACAGCTACCTAACAAAAAAAACCATGTAAATCCAAATTTCGAACTTCGTACAAAAATTAGAAAAATTCAACAAAGCTTCATCAAAATTTTACACTTTTTAATACGGATTTCCAAAAAAAAATTTGGTATAGTTTTATAACAAAAAAAAAAAAAAATTATTTAAAATCAACGGGATTTTTCAGCAACATCAAGTCTGTACTTTATTGTACTAAAATTTAATGGGCTATAAAACTGCATACCAAAAATTATTATAAAAATACTTATTAAACTTTGAAATTTCGATGAAAATTTGTTCAATTTTAATAATTTTTGCACAAAGTTTGATATTGGATTTATATAGTTTTTGTTAGATAATGTGCTATGTATACTTTTATACAAAATTAATGAACATTAAACAAACCAAAGAAAAATCGTCAAAACTGGTCAAAATGTCGCGTTTCTATTATTTTGGGCATAGGTACATGTACATTAGGGTGGTCCAAAATAAGTGAAGTCGGAAATTTAATGCTCTCACCCCCTAGGATTGTTCTATACCGAAAAAATTAGACCACTGTTTTTTTATTTTAAAATCAAAATATATTTAGAGGTCGCTCAAAGCGCTCAAAGTTTCCCATGTATTTTGTATGGGGGAAAAAGACTTTTCGTAGAAATGGCATAGAATCCATGAAAATCAAAATTTTTCAATCTGAAAACTCTGCTCCTCTTAAGAAGACTTCAGAAAATAATGCCCAATTGTTTATTTAAACTTTTTTTAATTTCAACTATTTTTTTAGGGTCCCAAAAAATCAAAAATACAAAAAGAAGCGATAAAAAGTATTTCTTACTATTTTTTCCACATTCAAAAAATGTTTAAATAAAAATTGGACATTATTCTCTGAAGCCTTTTAAAGAGAAGTAGGGGAAAAATTTCGATTTTCATGTATTCTATGCCATTTCTACGAAAAGTCTTTTTTCCCCCATACAAAATACATGGGAAACTTTGAGCGCCTTGAGCGACCTCTTAATATATTTTTATTTTAAAATTAAAAAAAGGGTCTAATTTTTTTCCATATAGCACAATCCTAGGGGGTTAGAGCATTAAATTTCCGACTTTACTTTTCTACCATATATGTCTGGACCACCCTAATGTACATATGTGCATGGACATGCGCCGATGTATTTTACCTGTATAGCTATGGATTTAAACGATTTTTTAGTTTTGCCACTTCGTTTTTATTGTTTATTTTTTATACTTTTTTTTATGGCTGCTTGCTTGCGCCAAAAACTTACCAATATATTTGCTTGTAGTCGCGGGATATTCGCCGTGAACGTTGTTTGGATTGCCGAAAACTTGGCCCATGTTGTTTGTTTCTGTAGTTGCTTTTTATTATGTCGCTTGCTTTGCTGATAGTTTTTTAGTTTCTTAATTAACTATTAGCTTTTTAAAATTGTTTATTTTTTTTTTTGCTTCGCTTCTTTGCGTGCGGCTGCTTTAACACTTCTTTTTGTTAAGAAAAAACGTTTTTTGCTTTATTCTTTAGTGTAACTGCCTTTGTTCTTTGCCAGGCGATCTACTAAAGTATTGCATACGTGAGAAAATAAATAAATTTTAGATCGCTGAAAACAGACATACTACGCACATTTACATTATGTGCATGCATGTATGGATGTACATACATACGTATGCATGCTTGTGTGTAGGTACTTTATAAAGAAAATAATTCGTTCATGGCCGTGACTGTTTATCGCTCACTTCTCGCGATCATTCTAAATATTGTAAATACGCAATTCTTCGACTTCTGACTTCCTCTCCGCCTGCACTGTTACTCCTCAGCTGTTCCGCACACACACACACACGCACACACGCGCGCGCACACAATTTACTATAAGCTAGTATCAGCGGATCAACAGCGCACTCCGTTCAACCCACCAATGTGCTTGACGACCCAGCCAACTTTAATCCTTCCCATCACAGTTGCCTTATCTTACGCAAACACTTCGTCGTGATTGTAAAAAAAGCACATACACACATACGTACATACAAATACTCGCTCAAAAACGCATACACACAAAACGACGAACGGATAGACATAAACTGCATTTATTGCAACCAAACACATAGTCACTCGCTGGCTGGCTGGCTGACTGCCTGACTGGTTCAGCGCCGACTCCGCCTCACAGCTCCACCTTCCGCCAAAAGCGAAAGCTCTGTTTGCGTTGTAACCCTGCCTTGCTAGTGCTTTGTTCTGTCTCCATTCAATTGAATGATTGCCTTTTTTTTTGTTGTTGCCTTCGTATGTTATTGCATGACTGCGTTTTTGTGTCCGCCTTGCTGTCTTCCTGTTTAGCAGCCGTTCAACGCTCCCTAAAAACTCAGCGGCGGCGGCGGCGGCGGCGGCGGTCGTGTGATGCGACTGCAATTGAGCGCACTTCCCGGATTCTATGCCATACGCGTGGAGCAGTGAATAGCCCGAAATTATGAAATTATGAAATTAAGTAACCACGTAACAAACACAGCAACGCTGGTGACGAACACGCAGATAGGGGTGACCCCAAACAAAAAAAAAAACTAAAAAAATCAAAAAAAAAGTAACTACAAAACTAAAAAACCCAATATAGTGAGACTAGTGACCGTGCAGTTGGAGCAAATACGTATGTAAAAACGTCAGAAAAACGCATCAAAGTGTTTGCGTGTATGTATTGCATTTGAAATACATACAAGAAAAGAATCACTTAACGGCAATAAAAACGAAACTATTTTCAAACACAAGTACTTCTACGCACAACTCACGAAACACAAACGTTGAGATTTGTATAGGTCACAACGATTTTCAGTAGGTGGAAAAAATATTACGTCGAGAAAAATTCACTTGTAAATCAACAAAAGTCGCTGTGAAAAATCGAATTTTTCGCACTCGAAAATTCGCCGATCAACTCGGAGTAAAACAACTTACTGACTGCCAACAGACTAGTATTTGCGGTGACTGCCAATGCTATGGCTGCCGCGTATGATGATGACGGACGTCGGACTGGTTTGGCTGGTCTGATTGTAGTTGTCGCTGTTGCCGACACTCTTTGTTGTTGTAGACAATGCTAATTGAAACACACACTAGCACGCCCACTCCCCCTTTGCATCACCTCAGCTGCGCGCTGTCTAGACACCCATGACTAGTACACGCTACTACAACGACAAGTACATATTCTACGAATCAAAGAGTCACCAGCGCTGCGATTGTCTGTTTTCATGTCTAGTTTTCTATATACATATATACAAATTATAATACACGTGTATTTGTATTTATGGATATGTATGTAAATACCCTGCAGCAATTCAAACTCAGCCTAGGTTAGCCCTCAGATAGTCCCTATTGTTACCAGTACTAGTCCCTCATAATTCCCTTGCCAATGGTTTCAACTGGCATTTTTAGCATTGGCGTGTTATTGGAAAAGGACCGGTTCACTCAACACTGAACGTAAGGGAGTTCTGGGCTAGTCCAATTTTGGAAATTTTTTTCGTTGGAATACGATTGCATTCTGCACTTCATAGATGCTTTTTCACATTTCGGAAACACAAACAAAAAATTATTCGATCATTATAAACCATGCTGCCTCTGACCGCATTTGAACCCTGACCCTCCTGCAAGCTAACAAATAGTGGCAAACATCTCTGCGCAATGAGCTACAGCCACGCATGTAAACATTGGTGCTTGGTGTCAACAGAGACATACCGCCTCTAGCCACACTTATAGAGAAAGAGGCTTGCTGTAGCGCCCTGAGACTGCCGAACTTTTATAGCTTGAAAAGTGTGGACTTGAGGGGGCATTTGGGTGTTTTAAAGCCATTCATAAATGATCCCGTAGTAAAACTCACAGACTCAATGCTACCACAGCTGACCTTAACCAAGCCCTACAAGGTAATTATACCTGAAAGGGATACCTGTAAAACGATAATCGCCATGTTCAGCGAGGGATCTCAAGTTTGGTACACAGGTACACAGATGGTTCGAAACTTGAGGACGGGAACACTGGGGCCGGCGTATATGGACCTAGATTTAAAAAAAAGCGTCCCGAAGAGAATTTTCCCAACCATATTCCAGGCGGTAATTTTCGCAATTGAAATCTGTGTGCACGAATATCTTCGCAGAGGGACAAATGGGGCAACAATAAACATCATGTCAGATAGCCAGGCAGCGTTAAGAGCACTTGACTCTTACAAAACGGTGTCAAAGGTAGTAGACAGTTGCAAACTGGTACTGGCGAAGCTAGGAGCCAATAACAGAGTAACCCTGTGGTGGGTTCCGCGTCATGAGAGCTTCGATGGCAATGAAAGAGCTAATACTCTAGCGAAATGCGGTGCCCAACGGCGCTTAGTCGGCCCTCAGCCCTTCTTTGGCCCATCCAGAGGATACACAGCTGAGCTGCTAAGGAGATGGGAGGACTTGCAAGTCACAACCCAATGGAGAACGACAAAGGGTAAAAGGCAGTCC
>JAPVRG010248023.1:0-10277 GCA_029783565.1 Rhagoletis cerasi
GCGCCAGCAATGAAAAGCTACCTCGTCTATTGGGGATAAGATAATACTTTTGAGCGCAGTGCTATTTTCGCTTTATGCAATTTACCCATGAAAAAAATAGACAGTAGTTAGGAAACCATATCACTTCAAAATTTTCAACCGATTATCATATCACAATCAGAAAATAACGTCGAAGCTATCACAAGACATTATTAAGTTTGCTCACTTCGCTCAAACAATAGTCAGCGTAAAGCCACGTTGACCAAGCCAATAGAAGCAATCGTATCCCGAGCTACGGATGATCAGTGAAAATCGATGCCCTCTTCTGATGGAGTTGAGTAACTCAAAGGAAGCGTTGAAAATAAATCCAACGATGGTTTTACGATGAAACGAGTCCCGGCTGCCACCTTGAAGCTGAAACTAAACTCGCGATACGTGAAATGTCGTTGCCTACAGCACAAGAAGCATCGCCGTATAGACAACAACAAGAATACGTTGAAAGCTGAAAAGATGAATGTGTATCTAGGTTTGCAAGCAATGACCAATACTACCCGGATGACCTAGCTAAAGGAAACCGTCGCAAAGAAGGTGATCAGATATGGAATGCCGGAGGATAAAGCAACACCCAAAACGGTTACCAAACCTACAGTTTAGCCTCCACCCAGTAAAATCGGCTGAGCTGAACCTTTCTTCGTACAAGAATAGAGCGCTTCCGATGTAAAACTAGCGCAGGAGCCTTGCAACACTTCGGGTAACAAATTAGTTGAAATGCGGGTCAAAAAACTTTAATATATTGTTGGGCAGGCGTATCCTAGATATATCGGATAACCCAAAACATGATTAACTGGTACAGTGATGACTCTTTGACTGAGGAGGGTAACGAGATAGGAGTATTTGGACCGAGAATGAATTTAGCGGAGCCAATAGGAAAACATATATTTATTTTTCAGGCGGAAATATATGCTATAGAAAGAAGTGTGGACTTTAGTAGCAAGCGAAATCATCGGAATCACAGCATTGCGATCTTCACTGACAGCCAAGTGGATATTACGGCCTTCAGATCTCATCAGGTCACATGGAAGCCTTGATAAGTTGAACACCCTTGGTCTAACCAATACAGTTTGGGTTCTCTGGAATCCTAAACACATTGGTATTGCAAAGAAGGCAGCATCAAACCCTCTCATCAGTTCAGAGCTCTTCTGTGGCAAAACAACTCACGAATTATTACAGGAATTCTTAAAGGACACTTCAGCCTGACTATCACCTGACCAAACTGGGAATTTGCTAGCAGCAGCGATGCAAATTTTGTAGGTCGGATATTTAAACTGCACAGCACATTATGAAACTGTGTTCTGCACTAATGCACAAACGCAAAATATATTTGGCGTGACAATTTTATAACCGACGGAGTGGAGAAATCCAGAGATTCAGACTCAATACTAAAATTTCTCTCGGATGTGGATTAATAGAAACATTATAAATCCATGAAGGAGGGGACCAAAGGATCTTAAGGTTGCATTTCTTTATCCCCTACAATAATAAAAATAAGGATTTAAGCCCACTTAAGACTCATCCCAGTTAGAAATAGTATTAATGCATGTTTTTGTGCACCTCCTGTTTAAGGTCCTCACCGATGAAGCGCCAACCAACCAACTATTAGCATTGATTAAAAAAGCCCAGAGAAGAGACTTTTGAATGGAAAGAGATGAATCCCATTTTAGTAATACCATGCAGTACTATTATTGACAAGACTGCTGAAGCCCTAAGATTTCCGAAGGTTCTTAATAAGTCTCCCAAGATACCATCAATGATACGGAGGGAGGATAGTGAATGGAACTGACAGCAAATAAATACTGGAACTACTGATAGAAGCAAGTATAATTCAGTTGGGTTTAAGATCATTCAACCTTCTAAAATATCCGCTTGCAGATTACTTATACCCTTCGCTTCTGAAAAAGAGTGATACTGAGTTCATTTCGAGGCTTATGGATATTTTTGAATACTATTTTACGTTGAATTAGATTCTGAAAATTTGGGTGGTAGCACCAAGTTAAAAGAGCTACTTGCATTCCAAAGACTACCGGCCTTTAAGCCACATATCGTTTTTACTGAAAATCTTTGAGAGAATATCAAAGAGAAAATAGTACAGAACCAAATATTGGAAAATTAAATTGCCTATACAAAGGGTAAAAAAATAGAGGCAGCTCTTTGTAATGTTGTGTTACAAATACTACGAATAGTACTTAGCCTCAGTAATCAGGCCAGTAATTCCCGTGAGTTAAACGGTAACTCAGAATACGCCGTTTCTCAGGCCACTTTAAAAAGCGACCATACTTTCTAACAGAGCAAAGCGGGTGGAATAAGAGAGTTCAAAGCAATTGCTACATCAACAATGGATGGATCGAAAATTAGTGAATGAGTGCGGCCAGCTGTATTCTTCCTGGATCTTAGACTTGAACAGGCTGAATTATTACAGAATTTTCCAGCCTTAAGTCTGTGCTGCAACTTAATCGACTGAGCCGACAGCTGCTTTAACTACTTAAAAAAAATATTTTCATCAACACTCAGACAGCCATAAAGGCAGCAATGAAAGGAGTAGGCTAGACGGGCTCTGCCTAAGTAGACGGGTAAATATTTACTGAGTGAGGTGACACAAAAGTATTAATTGAAGTGAACCAGTAGGCTGACATACCAAGCATCTATCCATCATTCAGTTACATATATTTCTAAGAAAACAATTATATATGGATCTACTACTTAGTTGGGGTATTACGAGACACTATGTCACACCATTATAGGAACAATGGCCATCTCCTGCCTCACTGCCTAACTTTCGGAATATCGTCACATTGGTCACTTTGAATATATTTTTTCCCCCTTACTAAAGCAAATTGCTGATCAAGCGACTAGAAAGTAAGTAAGACTCACTAAAAAGCTCATCATAAAAAAGGCTTAAGTTCAGACCTCCACTCTTTTGGCAAAAACAAGGACCAACAAATTGCTTTTGTGATATCTCAAGGATCAAGGCAAGCTTATCTAGCCTAATTTATTGATATAATTAATTATAAAAAAAATTATTGAAAAAAAGGTTTTTTATTAACAGCGGTCGCCCCTCGGCAGGCAATAGCAAACCTTCGAGTGTATTTCTGCCATGAAAAAGCTTCTCATAAAAATACAATCGGCGTTCCAGGTCGGCGTAAAACCGTAGATCCCTTATTATACTCTGAAGTAAATAATAATTCTGTTTCCAATTATCGAATGCAACATCTTCTACGAAAATCTATAAATTGTATTGGTCTGTTATCGCTTTACTATTCCCGAGCTATTGGTGATCTGAACTATTAACTTCAGTTCTCATTTTTTACACAAGGTACGATCAATATTGGGATCATGAAAGTTTTGTTAAATAAATACATAGTAAAGTGCCAGTTATTTACAGGGATCTCCTTGTGCAATGATTAAAAAGTGATAATTAAATTTCTTTGATTTTTAAAAATAAGTAAAAGTATTCACATAAGCATTGAAAAGCTAACTCAAATATCCGCATCAAGTGCATATAAATCAAAAAGATTATTACTACATAAAATCAGAAAATGCAAATTCAACACCTGCCAGCTATTAAATATTTCCGTTAATCCGCTTTGCTTCAAAGGCAGTGGCGCATATGAGTAAAAGTGGCATATTGGACGATGATGGTATGCAGGGTACTACAAGACGGCCAGAATAATTTACATATTTCCACGCTCTTTGCTTAACGCCATGATATCAATTTTACTCAGGTGAAACGCTGGCTGAGCAGCTCATAAATGTGATTCCTAATAGCAAACATTAAGAGCATTTAGTTACACTCGGTGGACAGCTGAAATATTAACTCCAGAAATGGGATAACAAGAAGAAAAACAAAATAAAATTAATAGCTGAATTCCCAAAAAAAAAAGTGCCAGATTATGAGTGGGAAGGTTATACAAGTATTTTTCGTATACACACTCAAACATTTCTGTTCAGGCCGTATTGCTTTCAAGCCCGCTAGGAAATCCGGCAGATAATGAGGTATTTACCTTTGGAATATAGTTTGGAAGTAGCTCTTTCCAATATTGGTAGCAAAAAAGCGTGGAGTTTTGTTTTTGTGAGGAAGGCTAGTCCTGTTTTGGATGGGTTAACCCCGAATCCGCTCTCGTTGCCGCCCAGTGCTTCCTTCATTAGCTCAGTTATCACTGGTAGAAATTTGCCTGAGATAGGCACAACTAATAAACAAAAGGGGAAGAAAAGTACGGCACTGCTTTTATTTTACTTAAACAGACTTTTTACTCGGCTGATGCTGTTGATGCGAAATGTTAAACTCTCTGTTCTATTCCGGATCGTCATGCTATTCGTAGTGGACAAGACGCTAATTTCTCTGTTCTCTAAGGTCTCAATACTAAATATGACAGGCGAGGAAATTTTACATTGTACGTGGGGCTTCCTCTGTATGATCCCCATTCTGTGGCATAACCACATCGTCAGCATAGAAGATAACTTTTATTCGTTTTGCTTTAAGCGAGTTCAGGATTTCATTAACGACGAGGAGACAGGGGAAAGCTGATGGCACGCCTTCCTGAGAGTGCACTTGGTGGTTCTTTTTCGCAAATCCTGTTATGCTTATAGCCGCATTGACATAAGTGTTAATGTTCACACAAATACAGTCAACTATAAATACGTAACTTGCGCATCTATCTCTTAGGCAACTGACTTCTACTCTCAAAAGTGCTAATATGGCTATAAATTTTGTCTTGCTTTCTTAACCGCAGAAATATGCTAATATGCTAATGTCGTCCTCTGTTTTTTTTGCTTCTTCAGCGCTCATCTCGATAATGTTTTTTGTTTTAAGAATTGAGGTCATTCTTGTTAGTGTTTGGCCAATCGTTAGTAGCTAGTTATATATGGCAAATATTATATATATGCATGTATATCTGTATGTGCATAAATAAAAATATATCGTACGCACACTTAATTTGTAAAGTTGTTAGTTTTTTAAGCATATTCGCTTAAGTATATGGCCATTGGCGCGATTATCATCACTAGCATTTGCCGCTTCCAGGTGGAGAAAGTCGCGCTTATTTAATTTGTCTGTCCATTCAGATTTTAAATTGGCTATTAATCTATCTGTCTTCATAGTTAGCTAAGCGCAAATGCTTGCTGGTTAATTTCATGCCGGCTCGTGCGCTTTTTGTAATTATTGTAATTTAAGTAGTTAGTGTTTACATAAATAGTATGTGAGGTTTTTATTGCCTTGCGAAATTGCTTGAGATTATTAGATAATTGCCGCTTGCCCGTGCAAGTAACCATATTATAAAGGCCGGCAAACAAGTGACTCCACAGCCAGGGTTGACCAAGTTTGAATTTATCCTGCAGCCGAAGACAAAGCCAACCTTTGAAGGTTATTTAGGTAGGTAGGTAGGTAGGAGTGTATGCCGCCTGCAGCGACTCACTTAGGTCATAGATAGAAGGCCAATTGTCTTACCAAAATTTGACTCCGTTCAATTATTCCTCTGCTGAACCATTTCGTTTATTTATGATGTTGTTGTTGTTGTAACCGCGTACAAATTCCCCGAAAAGTTTTTGGGGAATGATGCGGGAGTGACAGTCCTTGCCGCAGCCTGCATCTGCACAGTGCGGGACATTTACACTGGAGATGTATGACCACTTTCTCCTCTTCGTAGTTCTTACAGCTTCTGCAACATCTTCGGGAAGGCACGCCGAGCCTTTCCGCATGTTTTTCTATTAGATAGTGCTCAGTTAGAGCCCCACCAACGTTAGATATATCCTCTCTTCTTAGAGAGTATACGCATCGTGATCGTTTCCGATCCCATTTAGACCAACTTTGCTTGGAAATTCGACAAGTTGTACTTTGACTCCATTTTCGGCAGCTTGTTTGTATACAAATTTTTTAAGTAGCAGCCTGCAAGTATCGCATACTAATGCATTCTTTACCTGGAAATTCTTGGATACACTGGATTCAAGTGAGGTGAAGTCTGTTCTGCTTGGCCCAATCCTGTAGAGATAGGCGGCAGTCCACCGCAAGCATAGAGTAAAACGCGGAAGAGATCAGATCTTTGATTGCAGCCTATCTATCACTAAAAATGAAGACATCTCTTTCTAGGATTTCGGTTCCAAGCTTCTCTACAGCCTCCATTATAGCTGAAACCTCAGCTTGGAATACGAAGATGCATCATCCTCCCACCTTACCGTAGAGCCTTCTGTATAGATGTCAATACTATCAGATGGAGTGTTGAAATATTTTTTCTACTCCTCCCTGCTTGGGATTCGTGTGCTAAAATTGCTTTCCGGAACCGATATTAAGTCACAACGGTCTGTCCTGCTCGGAATGAAGCAAAATTTATTTAGTTGCCACTGCGATGCCTCCCTTAGGCGAAGAGCAGTGAGCACTGACATCTGCTGTCATGCCAAATCCAGTGGCGTGGCAGGAAATCTAAAATAGCGTTCACAGCCTCGTTCGGCGTGGTTCTGAGCGCTCCGCTTGTGCAGATCATACTAGATCTTTTGCACCTTCGTGAGCAGCTTGAGATTGACCTCTTTTTCTAATGCAGGCCACCATACGACCACTCCATATAGGAGAATTGAAGTTTATTGAAACGTTGAAAATTTATTTAAATTAAAGTTTTTTGTTCTGTATTTGGACACCAAACTAAGGAAGCGAATTTACTAAAAATTTTTTCTAAGTGAGCGTTTTAATTCAGCCTATTTTTAAGGGTAATACCATGACTTTTGGCCTCTTCTGAGTATGTATACAGTCCTTCATTGGAGCCACGCTCTCAAACATAAATCATAAGCTAAACGGAACAACTAATACGAATAAATGGCGCTTTTCGGACAGTTTCATATAAATCTGACTGTGTCATTACTTTTCGCATTCTGCGTTTACTAACGAAATCCAGCGAACCTAAGTACCTAACTTCTTTAATCAAAGCCAGAGCCCCCTCAGCCACATATAATCGTAACAATGCTCACATTGAAAAAGATTTCTAAAAAAACGTATTTGAGCATCATTTTAGTCTCCAATTTTAACACATATTTTCTATTATAACAATATGCTATATTTGCAATTATGTATTTCATGCCTTTATGTCATCTGTTGCCTCATTTATCATGCGTTGAAATTGCAATTAAGTAGTGTTGTTGAACAAAATTAGCTTGTGACATTGTGTAACTTAATTGTCTATTGGTGCGGAAGTCGAACTTTAGTTAATGATGATTACCGAAAAATTTCAAAAATACAATATTTTATGCTACATTGTATGAAAAAACATTAATCTTTATTATTTTTGATACTGCGAGGCTAGTCGCAGAGAATGTAAAATTTGATTTGCGGTACTCCTATTTTCCTCATGGGAAGAGTTATTTTACGACCATAACCAAACTCACTGAAATGTTAGTACTTACGTATACAGGGTGTGTCAGAAGTCGACGTCTGATAGCTGACCTGGCCTGTCACCCGTTTCCGGCTTGACGTCAACTTCTGGGACACCCTGTATATATAAGTATAAAAAATTTATGTCTTGTATTTATAAAATTATAGGCGTTCAAAAAAACGAAAAAATCTACACCCTATGATGGTTTTTTGATTCCCGTTACTACAAATTTCTACTTTTCTCAATGTTATTTTTATTCCGTAATTTTGAGCAATTCTTCTGTAAACTGTCGTCTAAAATGCAACTTTTTGCCCAAAAAAGTTGTAATTTAATGCTTCGCCCAATTTTAACTGACTGTACTGAAAAAAAAATGTACTACACTAGTTTGACAAGTAACTTTGAAATTTGGCGCATTTAAAGGATTCCAAAATGGTTTGACACTTGCTAGATTGTTTCTTAAATTATGGACAATTTTTTTTTGCAAGATACTCAGTTTTGATTTTTTTTTCTTATTTACTTAAAACGATTGCAGTGTATCCAAGACTTCCTTAGAAACCGTAACTTTTAAGGTAATTCAAGTTTGAGTGCGACGGAGGGAGGCATTTTACGAAGATTGAGCGAGACAGAGAGTGACGCCACTTTGTCCTGGCCTGTCAACCGTCTCCGGCTTAACGTCAACTTCTGGGACACGCTGCATATACGTGATAGTCAAACGCTGGTTGGATTTTGCGCTCCATTTCGTCGAAACTCTTTTTTATAGGGAGTTAAAAATTCCTCCTTTTGGGAAAAGGATAAGCAGAAAATTTTCACTTTCGGTGATCCCAACGGTACTAGAAAAGCGACATCTTTACAAAACGCACAGAACTTGCATTTGGTTTTCTCAGGTTATCACAGTTCTGCTTCAAAGGTCTCTATATGGTGGCAATCGGTCACCTCCAACGACAACCTCATGTTAAACTTGCCGGTAAATTTCGAACATAATAACCGAAACTAAGACCATTTTGTTCTCTTTGTGATCGGTAGGTAATATGTCAAGTACCGGTACTTTTGCCTGCAGGCGACGTACCCCTAGAGAAAAGCTAAGCGAAGCTGCCGCTAGGTATTAAGACCCATATTATTTATCTATTTATGTAGTTGGAGCTTATGTAAGTTGGTATGGGTGGAGAGTATACTAATATAGGCGCGTTGTGATACATATCTACCATATGTGGTTACAAACCGATTTTGATTAAAAAAAGCACTCGGTAACAAACCACTTTGTAGACGCTTTGAAACTGTCCAACGCTCTTATTTTCACTTGTGAGATCTCTGCAAGATTTCGAAAGAATGAATTGCCAGGGCGTACGTGACCTTCTTCCAGCTTATTCCGGCACTAGCCGACAATAGGTCAGGGTGCCCTTCCTTAGCACCATGGTATGTAAGTAAACTAGTCAGCGGCCCGTAAAAGTGGACATTTAATGTGGTGGTTAATTTTTCCGACAGGGTGGGAAGATGATTTACTTTGGAACGAAATTCCGTCTTCCTTTGTCAAGTTTGGTTTGGAGACAAACCGGTTTCGGCAGAAGTTTGGTAAACCTACCATGTACTTTCCGTGAAGCACGTCGGTTATTATACCTTTCCTTAGCAATTCGTCAGCTTTGCAATAACCCTCAATACCTCGGTATCCAGGCACCCTTATAAGTTCAATTATGCAATGCTGGAACATCTCAAGCTGCCTCCTGGATGGTCACTTCCGCTTGATAAACACTATAGTGAAAAGAGGACTAGAAAATATGTCAAAGTGGATATATTTAGGGCTTTTATAAGCGTGGATCAAAGGGTGCCACAGACCTGTTGATTTCGTGAGTTTAGGCCACAATACTAAGTCTACATAAAGTGGACGGACAATGACCCTATATGAATAGCCATAGTACTTCCCCCTTGAAGAGAATGCCCTTTATATAACCTATTGCCGGTTTGCATTTGAAAAGTGCCATAATTCAGTCTTCTCAGGGTTTACTTCTTACTACACTCTTGCTAGTGAATCGGGAGAAGTAACTTCTAAATCACATAAGGTCTGGGTGAACTTACCCGGAACAACTACACAATGTTGTCCCCATACGCAATTACCTCAAGTTCATCAACTCCTATTCGCTTCAACAATTGGTTTAGCGTTATAGTTGATATTTAGTAGCGGACAAAGGGGGCTAATCGGTGGGCGCCTCCTTTGATTTTTCTCCGAATCCCCATACCCGTTATGGATAGCGGTAGTTAGATTTATCCAACCGAGGATCTGTCTATCCAAAGGGCTGTCATGGCTGAGCTGGTGCGTTAAGGAGTATGTTGTTAAAAGCACCTGCTGTCCCGAAAAATTATATTAGGGTGTATATTAGACTGGACCAGGAAATCCTTTTTTTCAATATTATTCAGTGCTCACGCAAATTTGTGTTCCTTTTGCTAAAAAATGAAAGTACATAACTTGATTAAAAAAAAAAAAATTTAGAGGTCGCTCAAGTCCATTTTTATTTTGCTTAAAACTACTCGTCCTTCAATCCGTGCGCACGCGAAATTCCTCTGAAAATTTAAGTTTTGTAAAATCTTATTATATGCTTTCGAGGTTGCTGAATATACTAGGAGAGTTATTTTTTCGATCCGGCTCTTATTTTTTTAGATAATACGAAAAAATAATAAAAAGAACGAGAAGAAATGATGATGTATATAGCCATAACCTTAGCGGACAAAATGAGTTATCGCGGAGGATTTAACGTTTATTACTTCTCGAGATATCAGCAAATTATTGAGCCTGAATTTAGATGCGTGGCTGTAAAAAATAAAAAAAATTAAAATTTTTTCTAAGAAATAATCAAATTTTAAAACGCAATTTCGGATTTTTTTTCGTTCTTTTTTGTT
>JAPVRG010248024.1:5386-16470 GCA_029783565.1 Rhagoletis cerasi
CATTTTAGCATTTTGCCTCTGACGGCATTTGAACCCGTACCTTCTGGAAGCCAACAAATTACAGCAAGCAGCTCTGCACACTCAGCCACAGCCAGACATGCAAACATGTTTTCAAATGTTCGCTTTGAATTACGATGAGCAAATCAATAGTCCGTCTCTGCATATGATTTAAACTACTTTCAAATGCATTTGGCTTAAAAGTAGTTTGTTTCCAACTACTTTCTTAATTGATGGTTCATTGGGCATTTGTTCCAAAGTAATTTTTCAACTAGTTGTTTAAAAAAAAAAATCACTTCCTTCCGACAGTGTAGTTACAGTTTGGAGCGGAGAACTCAATAAAGAGAGGAAACAAAAAGTTGTTTACAACTTTGTTCCTGCAAAAATTGCTCCTTTTAACTTTACAATAGGGAAACTAAGAAATTCAGGCTTTGTAGGTTCTAAATTGGTGTGGAATTTTTTCTTTTATACGAAAATTTAAAACAGAACTGGCATTCAAACTTTTTTAATAAAATTACAAATTAAATAGTGACCCCTTTAGATCCCCCGGCCGTCAAGGGTTGAAATATATTTTTTTACATAAATGTGGGATAAATATAAAAATCATGTGCTAATAAATAACAAAAATCATGTTTTTTAAATAATCTACTTATTTAGTCGTAATTAGTTTTGGCCAGAAATACAGGTATTTGGACCTTAGTGCATTAAAAAACTGAGTATACTGTGTACTAGTCGGGTGTGGAGGAGATCTGGCAGCGTTCGCGGTTTTTGTTTCTTCAGAAAGATTTAATGTAATCGCTTCGCCATTGCATCAATGCCTAAGCTAGAAATTAACTACGGCCTGTTTCCAGAGAAATTAAAAATAAGTCTCAGATTTTCTCCAGAAGAAAAAAAATTTATTGTGACTGGATTAAAGTTATTATTTTATATGTCTTCTTTCTTCTTTTATAAGGCTTATCCATATGAATGAAATTTAAATAATTTGTTCATTAGTTTATCACAGCTGCCAACCAAATGTATCGTTTCCTATTACTAAGTTATTCTGAAGGCAGAAAATGATTAATTAAATTTGTTCGGAAACAAAATGGATCATAAAAGTTGTACCTGTACATTCAAAGATAATGTAAGTGGATACCACCCAGTTCGTCTTATGTAAATAATATTACATCATTTTTGTAGCAATAAGAAATAGTAGAGTTAATTTTATAAAAAAAATCTAATGAAATGCAGTCTCTGATCGCTTCTTCCTGCCCTTTACGCAGATGGTTAATAATAGTTTTTGATGCAGCGACGTTAAAACTGCTTTACATTACAAAGAAAACATTACAATGGGGACTGGCCACACAGGCTGTTGCTATTAAAACTAGCAGATATAATTTCGAACATTTATTGATTTTTTACGAGGCGTGCACCTGAGGCTATGATTTAAAGCTTCATTCCGCACCCCTGCCGCATCACCACCTCTTTTCCATTCATGCAGCGCGCACAAAGAAATACGATCAAATTTAACTTGATATTCATTAACAAAGAAGAAATGAAGAAGATAAAATAGTTGCACCAAAGCTTAAGAATGCTAAAAGAGTGATTTAAAACGATCAAAGGGGGAAAAATACCAACATACATACATTCCTCTAAACTGTCTCAAGGTCTTTATGCGGCGGCTTCCCAGCATCAAACAGCAAATGTGACTTTGGCCATGGCAGTTGAGGCAGCAGCAGCAGCAGCAGCCGCGTCAACAACAAAAACCGCAACGAATGACGCGGCTTTTCGTGAAACAAGTCAAAACATGGCATGGAATGGCTTAAAATTTTATTTTTATAGCCGCCAAAAAAACAAAGAGCGTCAAGCCACATCGAATCACACAGCCGGGTCGTCGTTTAACAGAGTTTTAACTTTGAACAAATCTCATGCAGGTGTTCAAAACACGCACAACCGCACCACAGCACAAACACATAAACGCATAGGCGGTATTGTATAAATGGCTAAATGGATGAGTGTATGCATGCATGCGCGTGTTTACAGATAGACAGGCATATAAGCATAATAAAATATGCATACGCACAGAAGGCCAGAAGGACGGTAGGTCGGCTGTTGGGCTGTTTGGGTTGTCGGCAAAAGCGTAAAGCGACTGGCAGCGCGCAAACGAAAGACTTAAGCAACGAACTTGCGTTAGTGATGGCAGCTTCTTCTTTGTTTGATGGGATGCTGCGCCGTAAGACAGCCTACAATTTGAACAGAAAGCTGCGCGCTGGTGATAAAATGGTGAACTTTAAGGTTTTTGGTAATTGAAAATTATGAAGTTTAAAAGTTTTTTAGAGTTAGAGGAGAGGCGAAAAATGACGACTATGGAAAATTACGTATTTGACGAAAAATCATCAGCCATTAGAGGTGATAATTGACATATAATTACTCATAGTTTTTGATTTGAAAACTTCCTTGACTACAGTGGCGTAATATTTTTTAAACTGATGCAGGTTAAGCCTTTCGATATATGTACATACATAGCTGTTGATTACAATATCACAGAAGACAAATTTGGTAATGTTAACTCCTGCATGCTCTATTTTTGTGGTGTGAAAATGGTTAAACTTCAACGAAAGCGAGTAGGAATACCAAGTAGGAAGGGTATACGATTATAAATATTAATGAACATGAATATGAACGGTAATAGGAATACAAATACAGAGTCAGAGACAGATACAGAAAAAATCGCCTCAACTACAAATAAGTGTACTAATAGCAAAAAAAGTTTCGAACAACAAGTGAGGAAGAGGGACGACACAAGGCAGTAAAACCTAGTCGCAGTTCCTTTAATACATATTTTCAGAGACGGTTCTAAAATAGAGAAAGGAGTGGGTGCTGGAATTTAGTGCCAATAGAATATCTTTCAGACAGAAGCGCTTTGAGGAAATGTAGCGAAATTACAGATGAGATTATCTAAAGAGATTGATGAAATTGGTATTGGCGTGACTTTTGATAATATGGGTAGATGATAAACAACGATAGATACGATTAATTGAAATAGCAGCCTAGAGCTGCATGGAATGAGATAACCCAGTGGTGTCTACTTCAATTTATAAGGAACGTAATCGATCTGGTATCGCTAAGGACGAACCGCTGTACTTGTGGAACGATTTCGGCCAGATTTACCTAACCTTGCCTTGGTGTAGTGAGGTCGTTACAATATTTTGAATCTTCTTAGGAGTGGACGTTGTATCAAGTAAATGAACATCCGATTTGTGTACGAAATTTTTTTCCATTTTCGGATACGTTTCCGAATATTTTGCTAGCTGGGGAAGTCTCACAATTCATCGAAAATGTTTTTTCAATAGCAGTTATGGCTCTCGAGTTCACACACATACCATCTTATGGCCAATCTGAACTAAGCAACCGGATAAAAACCTTTCGGGTCTTCTACCTGAAAATTTCGTAGATTTTGCTCCGCAGTTCTAACTAAAATCATGGCACAGCTGTTGTCTGTTTCTTGGCACAAACGTACACGTGTTGTATTCACATACTTACTTACTTAAGTAAATGTATATATGTATGTACATACATAAAAACGTATGTCGCAGTGGCGTAATAAAAGCGGCTTACAGCATTCTCTCTAGCCCATAAACAGACAATAAAAATGGACAACAAATGCGTTGAAAACAAATCACAAGCACGCCCGCCCCAAAAAAACAAACAAACGAACAAGCACGCATACATACAATCATGCACATAAACTTAGGTATGTACGTACATGAGCCATGCTTTTACTTGTTGCCATTATTGTTCGGTTGTGGCTTTGGCTTTGGCTCCAACTCTAACTCTGCTTCGGCGGCTGCAAACTTGTGTGTGGCTTATTATGATTCGACGCGGCTGTCCAAAGCTGATCTCGAAATTTATGTTCACCGCCACCATCATGACCACCATCACCATAATCGCCACCAAAGAGCGGAAGTTTACTTTGAATGACTGTTTTGTACATGTGCCATACTGTCGTGTATTTTTGTATGTATGTATGCACATATGTATGTGCTTGTATGTATTTAGCGCAAATGTTGCAGGTGTGCTTGCCACAGCATCGTTATTTTGCTTGTTGTTTATTTGTTCAACAAACATTTTTCAACTCTTTCATTTCTTAATGAATTTGTAGCTGTTTTTGTGGGCGAAGCGAGGGATTTCATTGGAAGCTTAGCAGTGATGCAGCTGTTCTTTGAGTGAGGAAAAAGTTAACGTTAATGTTTGGGATCACACAAAGGCTTATATCTACATATAAGTGATTTACTTTTTGAAGTTTATGTTTGTATTACGTTCATTTAATTTCTGTAATTAGGTTATTATATTTTAATTAAAGTCATATGAGAGTTTTGAGAAGCTTTTATAAACTGTAGATAAATGAACAACTCAAACTTTTCTTCTGCTACAGGCAGGCCCATCCATATGGAGGCGGGTCGGGGGTGTTTTTCCCGGGCCCGGAGTTTTTATAGGCCCGGATGTTTCCGAAAATTTAGTTGGAACATAAAAATATTTAGATAAGTTGGTAAATTTCATTAAAAAAAATAGGTAACAAATTTTTTTGGGGGTAGGGGGGCATATTTAGTGCCGGACCCGGATTTTCTCTCGACGGCCCTGGCTACAGGTAACAATTAGTTTCCGCAGGAAGACATTTATAAAACGAAAGCTAATGAATGAATGGGCGAATGAGGTTTAATGTATGACTGTAGGCCGCCTGGCTCAATCAATGGCCTACATAATAAGAAACTTGGTCTATGATATGGCTTTATATGTGCTTTGGGAGGTGGATTAGCTTTCATCACAATCCATCAGAAACCGATTGATTAGCAAGATCTTATGCTCAAAGAATAACGACCTCACCATGCGAATGGTGTTCTAGGCACAACATAAAGTATGTGTAGTTAAGATATTTCCGGCTAATTACATCGTTTGTTGCCCGCAGTGCGTTTTAGCCTTTAGCAAGCGACTTGACATTTAAAATTTTCACGATTTTAATTTTTGTTTTGGTGTATTTAGCAGGGCCCGTAACGGTTATGATTTTTATAATAAAAATCATAATTTCACCGCTAAAATTTGATTTATATTTTTTCGATCAAATTTAATCGTTATTTTATGATTTTTATTTTTTCGATCAAAAAATAATCGTTACTTTTGATTTTTATTTTTTAGAAAGATTTAAATCATAGATAAAAGATTTAAATCGGTCATAAAAAAGCAGTATCCTTTATAACGGTTAAAAATTACCGAAAAAAATAAAAATCAAAAATAACGATTATTTTTTGATCAAAAAATTGAAATCAAACAATAACGATTATTTTTTGATCGAAAAATAAAAATCATGATATTTCACGATTATTTTCGGTCTCTGGTATTTAGGTATTCATGAAAAGCAAATTTAAATTTTAGATGTACATTTTCACCTGAAACTTTCCGAAAAATCTCAAAACATCGAGAATAGAATAAGCGAGATCCCGGAGAGTCCTGAAAAAGTACAAGAAGATCCAAAAAAATACCGAAAGGTCCTCAAAAATCCAGAAAATTCGTGAAAAAAACCCGTAAGTTTGCGAGAATGGCCGATTAATGTCTCAGAAAATTCTGAAAAATCTTGAAAAAGATTTCGCGAAAAATTCCGAAAATTCTTAAAATTGCCCGAGAATGCCGACAAATTCCTGAAAGCCTCTAGAAAAATTTGGGAAGGTCTCGAAAAAAATCCCGAAAGTTCTCAAATGCATCCCAAAAATCTTAGAAATTTCCTGAAAAGTCCGGGAAAAATTCTAAGTGGTCCGGAAAAAACCCAGGAAGTCCCGAAAAAAAATTTCGACCACCAAAAAATCAAGAAAAGAAAGGAGAAAACCTCGAAAAAAAACCTAGAAAGACATTGAACAAAAAAAGGGAAAAATCTAGAAGGAAAAAAACTAGAAAGATATTGTATTGACAGTAAAAATGGGCACGGGTCTAAACTTTCAGGCCCGACCCGTCACGATTCCAAAATACACTTTCTAAAACACGCGCCTGCACGTTAAGAATTTCTTGAAGTCCGGCGCGCCCCGGCCCGGCACGATGGGACACGTCCCAGCCCGAAATGATAGAGTCAACTTTTATTTAATACATATTTTTTATTTTGTGTGTATGTATGTTATGTACTTACATTTGTTGTAAAATATTCTTAAATAGAATTTCTCAAAAAATATTTAATTAAGCGAATAAATTAGCACGTGTATTGTTTTTTACATCAAAGATTTTTATAATTCATTTTCTGGGAAGTACAGATATGTAAACAAAACTACTATCTTATTTTTCCTACCGTTTTCCAAATATCTATTTTTTGCTTTTCTCTTATCAAAAGAGTTTTTAATACTTCATGTTTTTGTATAAAAACAAAAGCTTATCTATTTTCGCAGTATTAATAACGGGCTTTTTCGTGCTTATTCATGCTTTTATAAAATTTTACTGAACGCCCAAGCACGTTGGGCCCCTGTCAAAAGAACGTCCAGTGCCCATCTCTAATTAACAGTCTCTGGTTTATATGCATACAAATCTTTATTAAAAAATAATTTTTTCTCTTAAGAATTAGATACACATTGTGTTTCAAATCAACAGCAATAGATTTCGATGAATTATGGAGACGAAAGGTCCGAAAGTTATGATCCGATTGAAAAATTTACAGGTTAATTGATTGCAATCAATATTTGCGAAAGACAATATTTACATAAAAATAATTTGCAATAAAAACTAGCTTCGAGCTCAAATAAAATTCATAATTATGAAAAAGACAATCCTTATTATGAACAACATCGCTTAGACACGAAAAATAAACGAAAATCCCTTTTGCTGTAATCGTATTGAATAAATGTTTGTATTGGGCGAAAAAGCGCCTAATGCAATTAGCAGAAAAGGCATGATTTCTGGTTCACAAACTCCAAATCAGCGCAACATAAGTCACGATTTGTGCTTTTGTTAATTCATCAACGCGAGCAATTTGCATTTCGTTATACGGTACTGCGGCAAGTCTTTTGAATCAATGCTCTGATTGCAACGGGTAATGTAAAATCAGGCAGAATAGTATGTACTACTAGCAACAAAGTTGGTTGTGCGCCAAAAAAAGTAAATAAACGTTCCACATATTTGGTTTGTTATGCATACGCCTGTTCAAATTGGGCTATATGTAGTAGCTACGAATAAACAGCTGGTTGTCGGCAAGGGCTGAAAGCACGCAAATTAGGATTTGAACAATTTCGAGCCTAATTTGAATGGATTATAATGGCTTTGGACTTTTAACTTGATGAAGAATTTTTACCTAGTAAAATTGAATGCGATAAGTTGAGTCTTTTATGACTAAAGGGCATATTCGTCCATTTGGTTATAAACGATTTTTATGAAGCATTACAGAAATTTTTAGAATATGTTTCGGAATGCATTTTATGTATATAAATATACATATGCTAATCAGAATGATATTATTTTCTTACAATAAAATCAAAAGGCCACCATGATATGTCCTTTTCACACTTAGCTGAATGATGGTTATTTCATTTATTTCATTTTCATTTATTATTAATCAATGCATTAGTACAGTAAGATTAAGAAATCTTTTGTAGTACAACAGTAATTTATATACGAGACAATAAAGGTTTTAATAATAATAATAGATTGGCGCTTACACATATGTTAGTGTTTGGCCGAGCTTCTCCTCCGATTTGTGGCGTGCGCCTTGATGTTGTCACACAAAGGGGAGGGACCTACAGTTTTACGCCGACTCCGAACGGCGATTGTATTTTTGTGAGAAGCTTTTTCATGGCAGAAGTACCCTCGGAGGTTTGTCACTGCCTGCCGAGGGGTGACCGCTGTTACGAAAAAACATTTTTTCTAAATTTTTTTTGCGACGTTGCTCTGACCAGGGCTTGAACTCAGGCCTGCGGAGTGGAAGAGCGCACTGCTTACCACTACACCACAGCGGCTACAGCGGATTAAGGTTTTAGAATAATATTTAATCCTTATTTTAGGATTTCAGTGCTTGTGACCAATGTTGATTGGTTGGTAGGAAGGAGCGCTGGCTAAGCAAGGCTGAGGTTATGTTGGTTATGGAACTACCTCCTCTATGTACATAAATGGCGTACCATTTCAATGTGGAATATCTGCTGTGCGCTGGAGCTGGATGTTGAAGAAGGGAGTTGAGGATCCTTTTCTTGCTACTCTTGAGGTTGAAATGGCGGCATAGGTTTGGAAAGGCACTTAGTACCTCTGGCCTTGCTTGGGCATCGGACGGGACCGTTCACAATCAATTTCTGTTGTTTTCAATTGATGACTTATTTCTTCGATCTACTACGTTTCTTCACTGTAAGGAGCCTAAGCCTCTCCACAATGAAATCCTCGACAACGAAAGAGGTTGTGCATTCTCGTCGATTACATATCAATTCCACTCGTAAACAACCCGGAAATGCTGCTCACTTTCCCAAAGAACACAACTGCAGTATCCGATAAAGTGCAGAGCCGCAACAAAGTCTTCAAGTCGCTCGCTGACAGCACTTGGGGCAAATACAAAAAAAAACGTGGTTGGCAACGTATAGGGAAATTGGCCGACCGATTTTGAGTTATGCTGCACCAGTTTGGCCACCAGTGGACGAAACTAGAAACATGCCATGCCATGACTCGAAAAATTTCATTTTGGGTAAGTGACAAAATACCACACCGAAGTAACAATTTCAAATCCTTAAAGTCCAAACCTAGTATGGAACATATTTCTGGTCATTAAAAGTTTGTTGTTGTGGCCGCTGTGGTGTAGTGGTAAACAGTGCGCGCTTCCACTCCGCAGGCCTGGGTTCAAGCCCTGGTCAAAGCAACATCGCAAAAAAATGTAGAAAAAAGGGTTTTTCTTAACAGGGGTCGCCCCTCGGCAGACAATGGCAAACCTCCGAGGGTAATTCTGCCATGAAAAAGCTTCTCATAAAAATACAATCGCCGTTCGGAGTCGGCGTAAAACTGTAGGTCTCTCCCCTTTGTGTGATAAAATCAAGGCGCACGCCACAAATCGGAGGAGAACACTAACATATGTGTAAGCGCCAATCTATTATTATTATTATTAAAAGTTTGTTGCACAGCCTTTGGAGCCGGCAGTTAGACAAATTTAAGTGGACTCTGCATACAGAAGATAAAATATTTTTGCTATCAGAAGTAAAAATAAGTTGTAAGATCGAGTGACTTGCTGGTTCAGAGACAAATGAGTCTGAAATAAGAAATACAAATCTTCACTTATCTTATAAAAACGACTCAAAGTATTTTTTGTTATGTGTCTGAAGGTTTTCTCAGTAAAGAAACGGATATAAAAAAAGCGGCCACATTTTATTCTAGATTATAACCAATTATATCGGATACTCAAACTTTTATCATTTAATTTATTTTCCAGCTTTTTTAATACAACAAAATTTTAATGTGTTTTCTTACACGTAATAACTGGCAGGTTTTATTGTAACTCATCCAATGCTATCACGAGCCAAGCATACATATCTTCTCCATTTTCGCTAAATCAGTTAGACCAGTTAAATGATGATGTGATCTTGAAATTCGCTCACCCCTCGCCCACATCCTCATGCAAGTAAATACGTTAATGCATAATTGCCCAGGCATTCGCAATGCAAAGTAATAATTTAAGACTCGTCATTGCCGCCTACTACGAATACAATTCTAGACAGCCATGTTCAAGATCATTACAGTAATGCTGGATGACGTCGACAGATCGGCAAACATGTCTGGCTGGATAGCGGACTAGGCAATGCTGACTCACTGGGCCATATGCGATGCATTGAAATACATACATACATACAGTTGGTTATACAAAGTCAAGTTTGCTTCAGTTGCTTGCATTCATGGTGTCATTTGCGTAGAAATGGATTGTTGAGGCAATTATGTACATCAAGTTGTTACCATAAGCGGATGTGAAGCTAACTAGTGGCTGTTTGCATGTAATGATAACTAATAGTTTAATTAATATTTATGTAAGTACATCTACTGATGAGGCGTTGAATATTTCAATATTCATAGTATACAGTTATAAGTTTGTGCTTAAGCGCCAACAACCCGAGCTAATTAGACAGATAGTCTCGTACTCGTATAACTATTATGAAACTGGATTTTTATTGCAACTAAGTAATATCATAAATATTATCCACTAAGTTTATACGGCAAGTTGTTGTTGCTGAGATGGAAACTACAATATGAATAGCGATAAAAAACAAAACTATTATACTAATAATATGAACCGCTATATATTAGTAGTAATGCACTCAAATCGTTTAACGGCAGTAGAGTCGCGCTGGAAGAGCAGTCGTTATAATATACACTTGGTGTGAAATCAAGCAACAACCACCTATCGAGGGGTTTATTCAGCGGGACTCGCAACTCTACATTAAGTCGTATAAAAAAGTTACAAGCGCTTCGAGTGGCCTCACCATGCAAGCCGTTAAACCTAAGCCTACCATTGAAAACTAAGTATTTATATGTCCTCGCGGAACCGGGAAATTTTTGTGAACTCCGTTTTTTTAGACTTATGATATTTGTCTGGATAAACTCAGAATTAAGAACGATAAAGGGGATTAGCACAGGCCAGGCTCCTGTGTATCCTCCCGCTAGAAAAATATTAATCTTTGATAGCTATTCACCTGGTCATAACCGCCTACGTTCTCATTAGAGCTCGTGTTGAAAGTCGACTATACGGCTATTCGATTAGTCGAATAATCAATTAGCAAATTTTTTTGAAAGTTGAAAGTCGAGCAACAAGTATTCGATTAACCGTCTGAATTCAACTAACCGTTCATTTTCGACTAACCGCTCGCTATCGAGTAGTCTGAAAATCGACTAACCGAAATAATTCGAATAGTGACAATTGCTCACAAAAAAATTTTTTTATTTTAAGACAAATTAAAGTTTTGCCTTTAAAATGAGTTCACGCAAGCGCAAACTTCATTATGTTTGAAATCCATCACATTCATACATACATACATACATAAAAATATATTTGTTGATATAAAACAACTAGTCGAAAAATCGAAAACGAACGGTTAGTCGACTAGTTGTTTGTGAGCGGTTAG
>JAPVRG010248026.1:0-17025 GCA_029783565.1 Rhagoletis cerasi
AATATCCCAGAGTTTCGTTAAAATCGGTTCCTCGCTTAAAGAATTACAGGTTTTTGTTTAAAAAGTTATCGAACATTTCACTTGACAATAACTTCGATAAAAAAACAGAAAAAAGCAATCTAAGTTTGGTCAATAATTGTTAACGTCAAACTGAATCGTTTTTTCTAAATTGAAGCAAAAAATTAAGACAAGAATTTTTTTTGTGCTGATTTCACGAATTCTGACCCAGCTGTGTAGTGTGTATATACTGGACTTTCAGCTCTTCTGCGCAGTATAGCTAAGGAAATAATCAATATTTACTCAAAATTAATATACTTATATACAATGGTGCCTTCGCAAAAAAATTGGTTTTCTCTTTTCAGAATATTTTCGATTTTTAAAATCTAATAAAAAATAGTCATTTAAAAACTGATAAATCTACAAAACCATATTTTCTTACCTAAAATGGCAGATCGCGACTTCTAAATATTTTTTAATAAGAAATCTGTAAAAATAGAAAATATTATTTCTCATAAAAAGGAAAAAATAGGGGGTAGAGTCTTGAAATTTCATAATTTTTATGGTTTTTGATGCGCACACTAATATAATGTACACATGTACATTAGAGCGTCTCGCCTTACAGGCGAAATAAAAAAAGTTCGCCATACGCCCCCTGATATGAAGTGTTTTTAAAAGTCATTTAAAAAAATAAAAAAAAATTTTTTTTGACGACCCTAGTGGTCGCCCAATTACATTTTTCTTCATATCTTCGGCATTTATTGTCCGATTTTAAAGTGTGATACACCAAGGATTTTGCTTCGAGGAGGGGGGTTTTCCGAAGATATGAAGAAAAATGTAATTGGGCGACTACTAGGGTTGTCCAAAAAAAAAAATTATTTTTTTTTAAATGCTTTTCAAAAACACTTCATATGAGAGTGTGTACGGCGAACTTTTTTTTTCGATACGGTCTAATGTTCATCTATGCACCTATACTTAAAAATATAGTAAAAAGGTATTTACATACGCGTAAATACATACATATGTGTTTACAGATAATGCATGAATACTTTTCTTGCTTTCAAATTTTGCGTATTCATGCTGCCCAAAATTTCACAGCTCCTCTATTTTGTAACAGTAGTGCAATTGTTGTGGCATTAACCAGTAGTAGCAGCAGCGGCAGCAATAAAAGCATTTTAGGCAACTCCGTTCTGTCTTTAATGTAAGTAGATAGATATATATTTGAATTTAGGTCAATTACGGCAATAACTACCTGCATACATATCAGTAAGCAAACAGAGTGTCTCAAATACTAAATATCTAAATTTTTTTGAGGCTACAGTAAAAAAATAAATTTTTAAAAAATTATTATCCCTCTTTTTCGAAGTAACCATTAGAATCCTCTGATATTTTACAAAATGGAAATGATCTGAGAGTGAATTAGGCTTTTACTAAATATGGGCCGATCTAGAGAGTAAAACTCGATAAAATCCGTAAGCCCAGTTGTCGATCGGATCGTGGGCCATGGAAGACACTTATTTAAAAAAAAAAAAAAAAGAAAAGTAATTGCTCCCTCTACCAGTAGACAGCAGTCGGCAAACTCAAAGAAGCATTCGAAGTTTACCGAGCCCGCTGTACGAATGGCGATCGCAGCGGGCGAAATGGTCGCAAATCAAAACTCGCAAAGTGTTGAGCCAAATCCTGATGCCATTGCAATGGTCGAAAGGACCTACGGACCAAACAGCCCGCAAACCAATCTGGCGAATCTGGACGTTGATATGAGAGTCATCTACTCTCGTCTAAACCTGAAGAAACAATATCTATAGAGGGAAAGAAACGCTTCAAATACTAGCTTTCCAGGGAGACCAGTGCGTCGGAGGCCAGAATATTATCCCAGCTACCCATGGCTAGAGGCAAGCTGGAACTGATATCGTTACGCGTGGGCGGTAAAACGAGGAATCGCTTAGAGAACTCTGCTTCCTCCGAAGCGCAAAACTCTTCTTAAAGGAAGTCAGGTCCTACTGGAAGTAGAGCTCACACGGTACCAATTACGACAAAAACCAAAGCTACCTTCGCTGATAATATAATATGATATTATTATAAAGGTTCCGTGCAGTCAGGATTAGACATTTTTCAAAGGACTATCCGAGAACACTGTGGGCCTTTAAGCAGCTGAAGATACGCCATTCAGCCAGCCATACTCGAGTAGGTTAGGCAGCAACGAAAAGGTTCTGTGATCACAAGTTTAGTGGCTGCTTTTTTTGAGCAAACTGGATGGCTGTTGGATATGAGGATAAGAGATTCGTTACGCAAAATCGTGCAGATCCTGCCACACTCGAAGAAAACTGATGCAACCGAGGTGTAAAACCGACGGTTTATGGGGGCTACTTCCCGGAGCCGGCAACTACCCCCGTGGATTTTTCCGAGGGTCACAACATGAATATGCGAGTTTGCTGTTGGAGGGTGCTAACAGGACATTGCAAGTCAAGATGGGACTTTCTACAGAATTTTTGATTTTTCCCAGCTGAGAAGCAAGTTGTCGACTGCAACTTGGAAGATGTGCTTGTCTTCGGCGGCAATTCATTTTTCGTGCCGAATTTTCAAAGCGCACTCCAGGAATGGCTGACTGTATCGACCGAAATAAATAGTAATCGGGGGAAACCACATACACATGTATGAGTGACCCTAGTTGAAAGTTCTCGAATGATTGCGAAGAAAACTCCGAAAGTTCTCGAAAAATTTTATATGAAAAATTCCAGCAGTTTCGAAAAATCCCAAAAACTTCCAAAAAAATAAAAAACGGGTCCGGAAAATCTAGAAAGATCCCGTAAAGTCTCAAAAACCTGAAAAATCCCTAAAAACCCACCGAAGAATCCCAATAAAATTCAGAAGTAGCATAGAAAAATAAAACTTTAAAAATTCTGAAACGTTCCGAAAGATCACGAAATTTTCAAAAAATTCTAAAAGATCCGAGAAGTTCCGAAAAATAGTATAGGAAATAGTCCCGAACAGTTTCGAAAGATCCCGATAAAATCCTGAAAACCCCCTTAAAATTACAAAATACAAATGAAGGGTGTCGAAAAAGTCACGAAAGACCTCGAAAAATAAAACTCGAAATAACTTAGTAAAGTCTTGGCTTGGAAAAATTTGTTTTCTGTATTTCCGGCTATACACAATTCCAATTCCATTCCTAAAAAATCCCGATGATCTCTAAAGATAGAACTCGAATTAATTGTGAAAAGTTCCGACAAATATCGCAAAATTTTGCGAAATTCCGAAAAATCCATTGAGTTAAAAAAAAACCGAAAAAATTTCGAAAAATCCCTATAAAAAAACTTCCTAAGAGTGCCAAAAATGTTCTGAGGGATAACGAAAATATCTTAAACGCGAGAATATCTGTAAAAGTCCCGCAAATATTTTGAAAAGACTCGAAATGTAAAACACGAAAAGTTCTCGAAAGATACCGAAAAATAAATTATGGAGAAACCCGAGTATTTCCGAGAACTCTGAAGCAATCCCGAAGAATTCTGGGAAAAGTTTAAAAGAAACTCAAAGATCACAAAGCATTTCACGAAATCAGCAGTGCTTTAAAAGGTATAAAATTACCGGTAGTTTTTTGCTCAAAAAATGTTCAACCAAACTTTACCTCTTATTTTTGCCTTAAAAAATTTCTTGTCCAAAATAAGTTTGATTCATGAGGAAATTGTACTCTACCATGGAAGAAAATACGATAATTTTTCAGTTATGTATTTTTGATTCCAAAGTTTAAAATAACTTCTATTCACAGTCCCTGCTTTAAAATTAAAACAGAGCAACGTGGCCACAAACGCTTCTCAAAATTGGAATATTTTTTTCGAAACGTCGTACGATTTGAAAATTTTTTTCACGAGACTAGCGAATTTAGCAACGCGTACTGTAAAAATTGAGCCGTCTATATCAGATAGATTCAAAATTTTTTGATAACGAAACGGAATGTTAAAAAATTTCCGGCATGCTCCTATGAGCCAGCCTGTATATACGAACATCAACTTCAATCTACTCACTAACCCTTCTGGTTTTCTCTTTTCCTATTAACTGTTTGTTCCTTTCTTTTTTTATTTTTCACTAAGACCCACTAAAAAGTCCACAAATGCAGTAATTCTGAGGTGTACATTTTGTGGTGCCTTTAACTGTGTTAACAAATGAAATAATAGAGCGAGCATTATTATCTGAGGGCAGCTTGCAAGAAGAAAAGGGCAAAGCATAAAGAAAATTAAACAGTGTTAGAAGGATAACAACAAAGAACATCGGACAGTGGTAAAATAATTAGATTAAGCTTTATATAAGAGTCACACAGTGGCGTAGCCAGGATTTCGTGAAGAGGCGGATGAAAAAAATGTTCAGCGATGACTTAAAGGTGAGACACTCTATGGCTAGAGGCGTTTCCTGTGTGTCTTCTTTCATACATATATGGGTCATTCTTACCGTTATATATTTTTAGTTCACTCGCTAATTTTATAAAGAAGATATATTTTCTGATTAAATAAATGAGCCTTCCCGATTAACACATAATTTTTAGCCTAAGCCTCTAAGCCTCTTTTTTTATACTATTTTCTCTTGCAAGTCATGATCAGGGCAATTCCTTTACAAATTTAACTTTTAGACCTGGCAAATCCACCACAAACCAGGTATTCACTATACGCCAAATACTGGAGAAAACTCGCAAAATTAGAATCGACACACACCATATATTTGTTGATTTCAAAGCCGCTTACTACAGCACGAAAACAAGTTGTCTCTATGCGTTGAGCAATGCCACCAGCTTCGTCAGAATTGGGAAGGACCTCTCCGAGCTGTTTGGTACGAAACGAGGTTTCGTGTGATTTCTTCAATCTAATGTTGGAGAAGATAATAAGAGCCGCAGAACTGAATCACTCAGGCACAATTCTATACATCCTCTCTAGACATCCTCGAGCTACGTCTGTTCTGCCTTCTCGGCATTAGATAAAGAAGCAAAGCGCGGGGTTCTGGTGGTGAACGAGGACAAAACGAAGTATCTTCTGTCATCGGAAGACTATTTTCTTAAGCGTCTCGGCACCCACGTCACTGTTGACAGTTACAATTTCGAAAAATTTTACGACTTCGTTTATTTAAGAACCAACATTAACACTAATAAAAATCTCAGCCTTGAAATCCAACGGAGAATCACTCTTGCCAACAAGTGCTACTTTGGACTGAGTAGGCAATTGAGAAGTAAAGTCTTTTCTCGCCGTACAAAAATCACACTCTATAAGTCACTCATCATGCCCGTTCTGGTGCATGGCGCAGAAGCATGAACAATGTAAGCATCTGATGGGGTGGCTCTTGGAGTTTTCGAGAGAAAGACTCTGCGGAAGATTTATGGGCCTTTGCGCGTTGACGATACGATGGAATAATGAGCGTCGAATTAAAATACAGCGGCTACACTGGCTCGGGCATGTCGTACGAATGGACAGAAATGCTCCTGCTCTGAAAATATGCAACGCGGGTCGCGATACTAGTAACAGAGGACAGACCAGATGGAAAAGGACTTGGCTTTACTTGGCATTACCAATTGGCCTCAGAGAAACGACTAGTGTACTTTGATGGACTTGGCCAAAACCGCTTATACGGTTACAGCGCCAATTAATAATAATAAGAAGAAGAACTCCCTGTACCGTTACGGGATAGCAGATATCAATAACTTTCAGAAGACTTAGGCAGTTTTAACGATCGCAGCCTTACACAGCTCCATGGATCTATTAATGCCACTTGCAAGTAGCTTTACGTACCCCTGTAATTTGCCAGTATTATAGACACAGACGGCGGATCTACGTTTTCTTACTTGCATCCCTACTTTCCTTTATTCTAGTTGGTCCCTTTTCTATTAGGAGCCAAGGAATCGACCATGGTCGTCGTTTTAATCTCAGGCTTCTATATTGTCCGGGTCTTTTACTATAACAGCAAAAGATACAATCCAGACTCCGTGCATCTAAGAGCCCTACGGTGCCGTTAATGTAACTTCATCCACCGCGCATTGGCAATTACCAGCAGGCATCCATACAATTCGATGTTGAAAGTCAGAAATATTGGCTTTGCCCGTAAAGTGCCTCCTTGCACCTTCCTCCTGATCCTCCCAGATCGATGAGGCGGCCATATGTATGGCTATTGGCACGTTCATGTTCTTGTTATTGTTGTTCAAAGTGTCCAAAGAATTTTTGGGCAACACTGCTGGGGTGACAGCCCTTGGTCAGATATAAATCTGGGTTTCTCCGGTTACGGGGGCCCGACTGGTTGGTGCTATGATGTAGTCATTGTTCCTACCGCAGGTCATCAAGCTGGCTCTACGTCCATCCGCAGCAATCTCAACAGATGCTGTTTGCTGGGTGGTGGGTTTTTTACTTGAGGACAAACGACGCTCGGTGTATGTTGTTATGAAAGTAATGAACCTTTGGACAAACCTTACCAGGACGTACCGTGATAGGTACTAATGTTGGTGGATGTGGTCGTATCTGCCGTGTTGCTTCATTGTGGGCTTTCTCTGCCATAGGAGAGCTCAGAGGTGCCGTAGCTCTAGTTTGAGGGATGGTTTTTACTTGTGTTGGCTTTTTTAACAGGCGCTCTTCTGTGTGTATCCAGAATTTCTCTGACTAATGGCGGAGAAAAAAGGTCGTTCGCTTGAGCAAAAATCCGTTCTAATCCGTTAAGGTTAAGTAGCTCCCAACTAGGATTATCCTCGGTACGGGGCATATGACACCTTGCTCTAGCCCTGATAGTGATAGGAATGAGATTAATATATACGAAACTAACTATAGTTTGAGCGCGTGCAAAGGGCGAATTTTTGTAGGAGCCAGCGCTACGCTCTCGACCACGCCCACTCTGGTGCTTAACGCTTAGCGTCGCACCCGCCATCAGACTAAGAAGAATTTATCGTGGAACGACTTTCGATTTTTCGAAAAATGACACTAAAGATTGCACAGCGCTGAGACCGGGTTTTCTCCAAACCGAATTTGACAATGGATGACGGAAAAGCGTTCCACAGTACATCATACTTGTACGAAACAGCAAAATCAAAGGTCAGATTTTTCCTTCAACCCGACGTATGAGCACTCGGCAAAATTTGAAAACTTCGACTTCATAACGATGGTAACGGGTCAGTGCGTACCTAGGCTGCCTCCGAGCCGATCCTTCTCTAAACACATTCCTCTAAGAGGTGAATGTGATAGTAGCAGGAACATTGCAGGAAACTGCATAGCTGATTAATCGGGTACCCTTGAAGTCATCAACCCCGACAGGGAGGACGTAGGAGTTTATGTGGCAACTTGTGGACTACTACTGGAGATATGTGCTAATAGTCTGCTCAGTGAGCGCTGGGCGAAAATCTCGGCATGCAAAGTTGCAAAGTCCTTCCAGCATTCTAGACGATCGCGGGCGATCAAAGGAACTTCTGCAGCTGGTTCGCTGGATAAGAGCCAAATCCCTATTCTGATAAGTGATTGGCCTTACTGGGTACTGTCCATTAGGTCGGCATTTCCTTCTCAGCTGCCTTGCTTTTGCTGGACTAGTGTATAAACAACTCGGTTCATAGAGTAGACATCAGAGAAACGGATGGCTCAAAAAAGGGCCAGATACTCGACTTAAAACTAGCTTAAGGGCTCCTTAAAATCTCATCACCTAATCCAAGTGTTCTGTGTACTGTATAATGTATTCCAACCAATTTTTCAATAAATTTTATCATTTGCCTAGCTGCTACTTCCGCCACAGAAGCTGTTGATTCCAACTGCTTCGCTAAATCGCCGGCGTTAGCCGCACAAAGCGCAGAAGGGCTGGTAAAATGAACGGAGAATCAGGCAAACAAATACGCCAACGATAGCAAAAAAACCTCACATAGTAAAAGACTACGGGGGCTATGAGGGAGACATGCAAGCAAAATATGAGGGTCCGCGCACTAAAATGCGCTATGAAAGCGAATGTGAAGAGATTAGTGTATGACAAGTTGAGCTGGCATTTTATTTCTTTAGCCTCTTAAACTATTATGAATAGCATGTGCATTAGACGAAGCGGAAGGGAGTGTGGAGGCGGTATACTAGCAATCGCGGTATGTTTGTAGGTAAATGTGTTTATATATTCCTTTCGCAAAACACATTTGTATAACTTTATGTCCAAAAAAGATTTGTTGTGCGCGACTAAACTATTTCTTTGGTTGGATTTATAAAAAAATAAATAGTATGAATGGAAGAAAAAAATCGCAAAAAACGGCACTAAGCAAAATAGCAAAATATTCGTGTAGCAAAGAAGGAAAGTATTTCGCAAAATCGCTTAAGTATTTTCCGCTAATGTGAATTTATTAAAAAGCGTTTCGGATTACATGTTGTCAGAATCTGCTAAGCATGCCAGCTGAAATATGAAATATTATTATTAATTGGCTTGTTTATAAATATATATGTACATATTTATTTGAGCTAATAAATATTAAGGAAATTACATATTTTTAATGCAAGATTTAGTGTTGCGTATACGCCGCGTATCTCGAGAGGAAGAAATATAAAGGGCAGTTAATAAAATGGAACTACTTTTAGTTGTGACATTCACTTGGCTGGCACTATTATTTATTTTAGTAGAAGTATAATTGAAAGCACAGTGTAAGCTTCGATTAAATGGGAAATAATTGAGTTTATCCAAGCGATACTTATGATTGCGGATCTTAATTTGGGATAGTTTAAGCAAAAAATAATAGACAGCTTATGCTATAATACTTTCTGATTTGAATAGTAAATTTTTTGTGGGCAAAATCACATAAGAAAAAAATGTGCAAACAGGGAGAGATATGCATAGTTATATGCGTTTATACTGATGTACTCTGTAAATATTGTTTGAACAAAGAAAAGTGGCAGGTCGTTTTTGGACCTTCAAAGTGATAAATAGAAAAAGTTTAAGTAGCTTAATATTTGAAGTAGAGCATTACTTGTATCCAGCTCAAAGGTGAGCTAACTTCAGGTTATGTTAGGTTTAGAGAACTGGTAAAAATAAATTTCATATTTCATCACTTTGGCTTGGGAACTTTGTGTGGGGTTTATGGTTATTATAAGTCTTTGATATGATGTAGTCGTTAGGCAGCGCATTTACTACGGGTGGGATTCTATTCAGGACGGTCCTGTTTCCAGTTTCTGAGGACGCTGGTAGCAGCCAAATTTTCAATATACAGATGTAGTAAATCGAGCAAATTTTTGAGAACCTCTGTGGGGGAGAATGTCATTACACCATATCAGCGCTCCATAAGAAAGTATGTGTCGGACCATAGCCGTGTAAATCCAGTGTAAAATCTTTGGAATCAATTCCCATCTGTTGGTTAGCATTCTTTCGGCTACCGAGGACTTCTTTTACCCGCTCCTCAGGGTTCAGCCTTCATTTAAGTTTGCGTTTTATAACAACTAACGGGTGGTTTTTTTGTAAAAGTATAGAATTTTCTAGAGAGATAGCTTTTAAACCACCTGTCAAAGTAAACACATGTGTTTGACATTTATGTTCACATAATTTGGCACAAAGTTTACTAAGCAGTTCACATATACTACAGTGCGCTAATCGTGCATCTGAGCAGGCAAGTTATTCGTCAATGATCCGTGCTGGTAAACCAGCTATGACTGACCAGTTGTAAAGCAACATTCGGCGCGTTATTAGCGAAATAAGCCGGTTGGAAAAAGTGGTGCGAAATTGGACCAACAGTATCGCCTTCATAAAATGCATTGGCTTTGGCCATATGTCCGAAATTTGGTTCAAACATTAAAGGCCGTGCCACACGCTTGGTGCATTTGTACAGATTTGTACATTTTGGCATCCACAGAGCTGTGTTGTCTAGAAATTTCATGAGTTCAATTCAATTAAAAAATTTCCAAGCACTGCTATGTGACTGTCAATATGTAGTAGTAGTATATTTATTTATTCATCTTGTAGATACATTATGAAAATATTTAGTTTTAAAACAAGTACAACGTGGCTAAATTTAAATAATTAAATAAAAACATATGTGACAATAACAGAAATTATTGTGTGTCGCGCTGTATACATAAATACATCGATACATGTTCAATTAAATTCAATAATTATTAAGTTCTTTATTGAGTGCTATCTCGTAGATACTTACACAAAGCTAAGTAGTTGTGACCATTCAAAATACTTATGACTTTAGCCAAATCTAAAACTTTTTCACCAAAAAATTTCAGACGCATGTTTTTATAACTGGGGCATATACCAATAAAGTGATAGATACATTCTACTTCCCCCAAATTACAAACTGGAAACATTTTCGAAGAAACGTTTTTAAAAGGTCTTGCGTTGAGGTTGAGGAGACCCGCTCTAGCGCGGAAAATCAAACTTATGTTGTACGTGCTGAATTCATCACTAAAATATGTTTCAGATAATGGAACAAGCTGTGGGTACAAGACACGAGAAGTTGGCTTTTGGGCACATTCAAGAAACATACTGAACTCATTCTTAACAAGCTTATCCAGTAAGGTAGGTATGTAGCTACCTAGTGCATTTGGAGAAAAGTTTGTTATACTATCCATATTTGCCTTATGGACAATATCGTTCCTGTCAATATGTATAAATCTGTACAATTGCACCAATCGTGTGACTTTGCGTTAAGAGCCGTTTTCTTAAATAGCTTTTAAAATTTATCTGCCCTTCAGAAATATTCTTTCAGAACAATATTTGTGTTTAAAGGGCAAATAATTTTTAAAGCTATATTGTTGGGTCCAGAAGTTGTTTTACGAAACTCTAGACTCCCTCCGTTAATTCGTAAATGTGCCTTCTAACGTGCCTAGGCGAGGGCTCTGCAGCAGGCAGGGAGCATTTGGGCCTCGTCGTGCAGGTGGTGTTGCGGCGACATCAGAGCGCATCCCGTGGCGGTCCGGAGTGCCGTGTTTTGGCAAGTCTGTAGCTTCATCCACTGCGTTTTGCTAGTCTCGGGCGACCACACGGGCGCTGCATAGTCTAGAACCGGCCGGCCAATTGCCTTCTATGTTGCCAACAACGTTTCTTTGTCTTTGCCCCAAGTGCTGCCGGCGAGCGACTTGAGGACCTTGTTGCGGCTCTGTACTTTGTTGACAATTGCGGTTGTGTGCGCCGAGAAAGAGAGCAGACCATCAAAGGTAACTACGAGCACTTTTTGGCTGTTCACCGTCGGAATTGGTTCACCAGCGACGTGAATTCCCAGTTGTAATCTGACCTCTTTCGTCCAGGTGGTGAAAAGGGTTGCCGAGGATTTCGTAGGGGAAAGTAAGGGTAACGGACGTGTGTCCATCCTTCGCTGATCATTGCGATTATCCTTCACAAAAGTTCCTATCAGGAATCATAACCTCATAAAAATCGGGTGCCTATAACCTTTAGCTGCCAAAGAACTGATTGTTCAGATGTAAGGTTTTACTTTAAAACTCCTTCATTTAAACAGCTAAAACCGAGCAAATTTGTTAGCTATTTACTAAATTATTCATACAAGGTTTACTGAGAAATCGTCAAGATTGCTGCTCTATGAGGAATGTGCAGATATAATTTATTGCGATATAGCTCCTCCGACTGTGTAGTTTACAGCGTACATCAATTAGCTCCCAAAGAAATGATGGTTGAGGTAAAATTGTTTGGTGTTCACGAAACACAGCACTGTCCTTATCTGTCTTTTTAAGTTTCCGATACTAAGGTATTCCCGCGTGACCAAGAACAAGATCGTTTTGTTTTCGAATAATGTAGCCAAAGTTTGAATCAAACGAGTTTAGAAGTAGTTAGTGGGCTCGCCAATGTCTCGAATGCAGCTTGGCAGTCACTAGAGACACGTAAACTACTACCCCTTCACTTATTTTCTACCTCGTAGTCCATGGCTTAGCGGATTACAAATACCAGATTACCTTCCATTTCGACTCTACTTATATCCTAACTCTGCATCAGTTTTGGATCCTTCAGTAGAGATTCGACAATTTGTAAGCCCGAATTTAGTTTTGAAATTTATCCGTCACGAGCTTCATGTATTTTAGTATAACTTCAGCAAAGGTAGTGATGGCGAACTATTCTGAAACATTAAAAAGACAAGTGTGTCTACTAGGGTGTTCGATTATTCGCCTTTTTTCGAAAACCGGTTTTCGGGTTATTCGAAAAATGCCAATTTGAAAAAACTCGTTGCTTATTTTCAAATTAAGAATAACCCGGATAAACCGGTTTTACTTTACATATTTTCTATACAGTAATACATACTTACTGTTAGTAAGAAATCATGACCAAAATTATAATGTAACTGTTAAAAATAGGTATAGCTTTAATTTAGAAACAATAAGGCAAACTAAATTCGAAGTATTTTGGATTAAAAAAATTAATAAAAAAAATTACTTTGTCGGTAAAAACTCGTGTGTGTAGAGCCAAGTGTCATGTGAATGAAACTACGCTATCCAGTGCACCAGACTGACTATGCAAATATAAGGGAATATTAATGAATGAAATAAAGTCGACTGCAAAATTAGTTTTAGCTTTTTTCACAGATATTCCTTTGAAAATTATGTCAATTAGCTGCAACTAACTTTAGTGTCGACTTTATTTTGACTATGAATATATCCCTTAGTCTATTATACACTGGCCTTGAAGGACATTCCTCGAGAATCAATCAGCACCTCTCGCCCCTTGTATTCCATCATCGGAGACCAACAACCACCTATCTCAGACGGAGAGCTGGCGCCGCTTCGTGAGACGTGCGATACTTCGAAACAACTCCATTCTGGATATTGTATAAGGTCAAACTATTTTGTCTATTTTGAATAAGATGCCCCAACGACGCTAACCACCTCTTCACATGCCTACTCACATCAGCTAATCTAACATACCTCTCTCTACATGTAGTCGATTCACTGATTTGGGTCGAGTTTAGTAAGCTGGTACAAAAAAAAAAACAGTTAAAAATTTTCGTTCGTTTTTCCTTTTGCTTTTTTTGTAATTTTCTAGTTCCATTTTTAATAAATTAAATAAATACTTAGAAGTCTTAGATTCTGGTATATAAACAAACTAGAAACCCCGGTTTTTTTGATTGTAAAACCCCGGTTTACTCGGTATTGGAAAAATTAAGATTTCAAAAAACCGTCTAAAAATATGCAAAAAACCGGTTGAAACCGGTTTGGAAAACCGAGTCAATCACCCTAGTCTCTACATCTCTGATTACCACACCAACATTCATTTCTTTTAAGACTCCAAGAGGTCTTAAAGCCTTTCCCACGTACTATGAAGACAAAAACTTATGGTAAGTGTAGTAGCAGTGCGTCGAGAGCAGCGATAAGCATTGTAAAGAAGTCTGCTATACAGCGGACATGTCCTATCAGGTTATGAGACCTCTAATTCATTGTTTTGTATGCGAGTCCCAGTGGTTGACATCTACATTCTCAGCCATTTAGAAGAAATTTATAGATTAAATGAAGTCCGTGTTTCGCAGAGAGGGAGTGGGCCCTCTTGACTTTCCGTGCCTCCGCAACTATCCCTTTCACATGTAGACCGGACCTTAGAAAGTATTCGGAGTACGTTCAGGAAAAGCAACATCAAAACGGCAATTGCAATTAGCTGCCCCGTCTTTCGAAATGAACAGTTCTAGGTTACCAGCCAAGAGAAATTTTGTGTAATCATTGAGTACGCAACCTATAATCAGTATGTTAAGTGGCAGTACACTCAACTATACACCGGTTTTAGCAGTGCACATTACCAAAAATATTTAAATTATTGCCTTCATTCCATATTTGACACAATAAAATGCAATTCTTATTTATCCTGCATTTAACCTTTTGACAATGCTAAACTGTCCCTGACATCAACACTCCTGTTACACAATTGTGATTGGCGCTGCTAATACGAGTACAGCGCTGAATGGCGGAAGTTTCAAATGCAGCTTTCAGCCACATCTAAACAGCACTTAGCGCCATGGCAAACGAACTGAATAGTTTGCAACAAATAAATGGACTTGAACGTATGTACGAGTACTATGTGTGTATGCATTTAGGTATGTAGGCAGATCAAATAGCACAATAAACAAACGCTAACTGGGAAATAGAAAATTGAAAATTGCAAAAGTAAAAAAAAGGAAATTGTAAAAGCGTTAGAAAGCGGATGTGTGAATGACAGCATGGAACAATTGAGCAATTGAGCGATTTCAATTGTGTATACTGTATTGCAGCAATTTTCTGCTTTTCAAACACATGTACGGTGTTAAGCGAAAACAAAGGAAAAATCTATAAACAAAAAAAAAACCAACGATAACAATAAGCCAACTATTGGAAATATGGGAGCGACAACAAAAAAAGCAAAACCAACCGACAATCCATCAAGTAAACAACAAATCTGCGTCAACGAAGCTAAAGCTAAAAACAAGCAGCAGCAACTCTGCTACCAGACGCCAAAGGTGGTGAAGATGATGAAGGTGGCAAGGCGGAATGGCAACGAAGAACGCTGGTCGCATGTATGATTGGTGGCATGTCAAGCTAATATCTGCAGCAACACGAACCACTCAAACCCAACAAACCGCCATTATGTAGCATTGTTGCTGAGTGGCAGACGCATTGACAGGCAGATTTATAGGATGATACTCACATGTGCATACATACATACAAACATATTTAGATGATGGGGCTGAGCGCGTGAAAATCCGGTATATGAGTGGGCTATCAAAGCAATGCGGATGAACGAGTGTGAAAATTGAAATAAAGCAATGAAAACATAAAACCATTGAAAAATAAAAACCATCCGAAACAATGTTGTATAAGCACACAAATGAACATAAACGCACACACACACAGACGCACGCAAGCGCGCGCTTAAACAAAGCCGCATTAGTAGCTGCCAATGCTGGGCGAGAAAAGCCGCATAAAAGCCAACACAAGTGGCAGCAAGCAACGCGGAAAGCGTGAAGAGTAAAATAAAATAGAGATTGTATTGTGCCATGGATTAGATAGAGCGCGCGCAGCAACAGCAAGTAACGCAACGAATACAAAAACAACAATAAAGTAATAGCTTAAAAACAAAACTGCGAAAAGAAATCTCGACACAAATCACTTTTTATGCGCGCCAGCTTAAGTGGGCGGGCAAAAAGGGTTCTCAGCTATGTACGAGTATACATAGGTGCATAGAAAGTGCGTGCCGCTGGCTATGCGTAGATATTAGGGAGCTGCACAAGCACTGCATAAATGGCTTGCAAGCCATCCGCTCTTATTTCAAGCACTGTAGCTCTCCTTCACCACCGTAACAAAACAACTGCTACACTGACGAAAGGTTTTGTCATACGAACGAATGTTGCACGATAGAAAATAGAACAATAGAACAAAACTGAAGTAGAACCAAACTGAAGTAGAACAAAACTGAAGTAAAACATAAGTGAAATATGTAGTGAAATATGTAGGCGATGCTCAACATTTTCAAATGGAAGTGCGCGCAACAATTGATCAGCGAAAAATCCATGTGAATTCTTGCTTTGTATGCGTGCATTCCCATGGTCATGCATGGCTGCGAACTGTGTGACTTGCGCTAACACTTGGTAATAAGTTGTTATTCATGCAAATGTTCTAGTGCACTCGGTGTGCTTGTTATGATTTGCCGCTATTTTACTTCACCACTTCGTTTTGGTTTTACATTTTGCTTCAAAATAGAACTCAAGCGCTGTCGTCGCTGTAGCAAGCGCTATTTCGAATGCTGTAGTGCTTGTTTTGTTACGCAGCTTGCCATAGAACATTTTGTGTTGGTGTTAACGCTACACTGAAGTACACTGCTTAGAAGTACTGCATAGTAGTGAAGTGTGTCTTTTAGAAGGTTTTGCGCAGCTCTTTAGTAGATATCTTTACTGACTACCAGCTGATAGGGTTATCATTCCGCCAAACCCGCCACCCCTCATGATAATCCTGTGTGGTAATTTACAAGGATATGCGCGTATGCGGAGCAAAGTAAATATTTATGCGCATTTTCTAGTGTAAGGCAGGAAGCAGAAAAAAAAACGAAAAAAATTAAAATAAAAGCTGGTGGAGGAGACGACAACAAAGGCACGCATAAGCTCTGGTTTGTTGCTAGGTGTATGTATGTATTTGCTTTTGCAATGTTCCAGCGAAATGTGCGCGCGGATTTTCCACGGCGCGGCGGCACAGAGCTCCAATCAGCGTAAGAAGATCAGAACAAATGCAATGCTTTTGTATCAGATGTAATTTCAAGCTAAAATGAAGAAGCAACAGTTGCTTTATGGATATTTATATTTGTTTTTATCTGTGTTGATATGTACATGCTTTGCTTTTTAATTAAGCGTAACACCCTGTAAATATTTGCGGGAATGTAAATCGTGGTCTACCTAAATTGCAGTGCTCCAAATGCAATGAACTTTTTCATTTAAAGTGCGTTAATATGTATTTTGCTGCTTGATTTGGAGTTTCTTTAAAGTTCTGAAAATTTCTTTAGTTGCGCTTAGTGCACAAATGTACGCCGCACAGTGTGCTTTTTGGCCACTCTTAGCGAATTAATCGGTGCCGTGCAATAAAGCCATTCACTTCACATTGAGAAATAAGGCCATATTTTGGCATATGGTCTTATTTCTCACTGTGAAAGTGAAATAAAGCCATTATGGCGTTATTTCACCTTTGATAATTTTTTGAGTAATGTTTATCAGTGCCGTGACAAAGCCCCAAAAGGCATAATCACAATTTTAAAATTTGGGACTATTTCACTTCTTATATGTGACACGTAAAGTTAAAAGGGGCCTACGGTCGGAAAAAATCAGTTTTCACTTTTTCATCGACTCTTATAGTAAACGGGCTGCTCTTTCTAGCTGCATTAGTTTTTTCACAATTTCACTTCAAAATTAGGTACTTTCACAAAAAAAAAGTACAAATAAAATCAAATCTGACAAACTATTATGAAATTAATCAAATTCGCTTGAAACTCCTTTCTCGGGGGTTTTCGGGGTCGCTGATTACGAATCCGATGTTCGCTTTTCAAAATTCAAATTATATAATATTTTAATTATTAAAAAAAATTTGTTCTAAATTATGAAAATATTTT
>JAPVRG010248062.1:0-14482 GCA_029783565.1 Rhagoletis cerasi
CATATAACTTACGTATGAGTTAACAAAATTCGACTTTTAAGAAGGTTGCAACGCACTTCAAAATATTTTCAATTACTACGTTTTTTTTACGCCTGTCGCCCATATGGTGGTAAATATTTCAATTACCAAATTGCGTTTATTTTTTTTAAACAGATGGCAACTTTCCTACGTGTACTTAAGAAAAGAAATAAAGCATTTTCAGAACTATTTTGGTTAATACCCATATTGCAACAACTCATTTAACTTTTTAAATAATTTGAATAATTCTTATTTTTGAAAGGGTGGCAACTATTTTCGAACATCTACAGCCCAAGCCCTTTTATCTGACACCTCATTTTTCAAAATCGAACTAACGATGCGGATCAAATGGCATTGATTATTAAATAATTTGAATTAAATTTTTTGAAAGGTGGCAACTCATTTCTAAAAAAAGCTATTTCAGTCCTCTTTCATTTGATACCAAATTTGTTTAATTTGGGTAAGCGGTTTGTTTATTATTACGAAAGGACTTTTACTTTGACTAAACAAATGTTTTTAATTATAAAAAAATATATAAATAGGTGGCAACCCTCAGTTTATATATTTTTGTTGGAAAACTATTTCAGTCCTCTTTCATTTGATACCAAATTTGTGTGATTTGGGTAAGCCGTTTGTTTATTATTACGAAAAGACTTTTATCCGGACTTAAAAAATATTTGGCCAAGTTTAACTTTTATGGCTGGACTTAAAAAATAAAAGTCCATAGATAACTTTTTTCTAAGGACTTTTATTACAAACGTTATAAAAGTCCCGGTCCCGGGATTTCGTGTTTGGGGATTTTGATTTTGGGGATTTTGATTTTGGGGATTTTTTTTCGCACTGGGGATTTTGTTTTTGGGGATTTTTTGGCATTCCCGTGAAAAGTTAGATGAACACCAAATATCCGATCATGGAACAATCCAATTTAAAATTAAAAGTAACCCTGAATTAAAAATGGGAAGCTTAATAAAATAACTTCATGGGAGTATTATAACAATGGAGCACTTATTAACCAATTGCGAATATGCGATTTCAGCAATTTTGATACAATTGACTTGGAGAGCAAGGTGATGCTGATCAATGATAATGTGTTGAATGTTATGCAAAATTTGACTTATGAAAAAGTAGTTAAATTAAAAATAATCAATAAATGGTATGACAATGAGCTAGCCAATATGAACAAATATAAATTTGAGCAATATAAACTGGCCCAAATATCGGGAGAATGGGATGAATACAGAAACTTAAAAAAAGAATACAAATAACCAGTAAAAATTAAAAAAATTAAGCATATTGGATGAGCAAGTGGGCTTTTCCACTTGCCTTTGCCCAAAGAAATAAAAACCAAGAACGATTAAGGTTTGCTGATTTATTTGAAGAGCAGCCCCTGTGGCCTTGCTCTATTCTCAAGTGGACTGTTAGTCAAAATGCAATGCAATAACTTCTTATATAGAAAAAGTTTGCGATGATATACGCCGTTATGCATTGCCCTTGAAACTTGTTTGTTTTCGATGAGCGGTCCATGCAAATTTACATTTGGTCAGCGACCCAATTATGTTACCGTTTGACTTCACAACATTCGCTTATCACTAAGAGAATCGTCTGCTCGCTGCTAGCCGGTTATCATGATAGAAGAGTGATAAGCAAAGAGCATCGCCGGTGCGACTACCCAATGTATGCCTAAGCATGTATGTATGTATGAAAGTGTAGATACCTATTTGACTTCAAATATCCAGAAGTTGAGAGTGCATTTACGTGTGTAGCTAAGTGCGGTTCTGTGTACATATGTATGTAAATCAGCGGCAGCGGTTATTATGTTTTGCGGACAGCTGATGAAGAAAACTACAGTGGTGGCTCAGTAATTCGTAGACTTAGAGCAATATGTGCGCCAACACATATGTAATATAATATAAATATGAAGAGTCATGATAGTAAAAAGATGTGGAAATATCTGAAACAAGCAATAAGTATGGTAAATGAAAATTCATTAATCAAAAAGATTGTAATAAATAGTCTAACATACGAAAATGAATCTGAAATTGCGAACAAATTAAACAAATATTTTGTAGATAGCATTACAGATATTTGCCGGAATATATGTAGAATTATTTGATAGACACGTTAATATACCTAATCATTCAAATTGTGTTTTTAAATTTGACAAAGTTAGTACGAATGACATCGAAGAACTTGTTCATAAGTTTAAAGACAAGAGAGGTGGAAAAAAATCAAAGTCGGAAGGTGTAGTAAAGGATGTGGAACCATATTTAGGTTTTTTCTATGCTAAAATAATAAATGAAAGTTTAAGCAGTGGCATAGTTCCTAGTATGGGGAAAATTTCAATTTTTGTCCCAACAGAAAAAGTTAGAAATACTATTAATGCAGAGGAGTTACGACCATTTAAAACGTTGATAAAAAACCAACTGGTGCAATATTTAGAAAATAATAAGCTACTCATACCTCAAAAATCAGGATTTAGACAAAATCATTCTTGTGAAACGGCATTGAACATGGCTCTAGCTGAATGGAAATAAGAACTAATAAAAGTCGTTAATAGCAGTTTTCATTGATCTAAAAAGAGGTTTTGAAACTATCGATCAAAAAATATTATTAGATCAACTATCAGGCATTGGTATTAAAGATGTTAAATTATATTGGTTTAAAAATTTTTTAAATAGTCGTAAACAAAGAACAATAATTGGTTCGACATTATCAGATGAAGTCGACGTTAAGATTTGCTTGCCCCAAGGCTCTGTTCTTGCTCCAATTTTATTCAATATTTACATTAATGATATTAATTCAATCTTAAAATATAAGAGAAAAGTTACAAAGTGATTTAGATGCTCTTAATATTTGGCTGTGTGCTAACAGACTTAAAATTAATATCTAAAACACTAAATACATGTTAATAACATGAAAGAACATTCCTAATATTGAAACTATTAAAATAAATAACACGAAAATTGAAAACGTACAGAAGATTAAATATCTGGGTATCATAATAGATTGTAAATTAAAATTTTACGCCCATATAGGTTACACAATAAGTAAATACCGTAAATAAATTTGGTATATTAGAAGAACCTGTAAAAACTTAAGTAATTATTATAAAGAAAAAGAGTAGAGGTCTACAGTTGAGCCTATCTTATCTATTGTCTTACTGTTTTCCTTATTATGAAAGGTTCGCAAATTGAAAAACCTGCAAAAAATGCAGAATAAAGCTATGCGCTTTATATTAAACACACTTTATGATACTCCTATTAAAGAAATGCTACTCAGTTTAAATTGGATGAGCGTAAAACAATAAATATTTTTTTACACAATGAGATTTATTTGCAACATGAAGAACGGTCATTTGCCTGATTATCTTAGAACATGTATTAAATTTAACTACGAGGTCCACGACAGAAATACATAGGGACACGATATCGAACCAAAAGTATCGATATGGTACTCATTCAAAGTATCGCTGTAAAAATATCGGCTACGCCTTAATATCGGAATAAAAAGACTCGATATCCCAAATATCGATACCAAATTTAAGAAATTATATCTATACATTGGACTCGTTTTCAAATAAAGAATGAACTCTTTACTTTAACTTTAATAAGTGTTTGTATATGTAGAGGTTTGTGTGTTCACTTACAACCAAGGACCGTTATCATTATGAGTTCTATCAAAAAAATTGATATTTAATTATTATTTCAAGATTTTAAAATTTGCGATCAATAGTAATAATACATTTCTGAGTTTTATTGTGTTGCTTAAATACACAAATTTTATGTTAATTTATACTTTTTTGATCGAATATAATACTCATTTTTCGAAGGTTTATTTTTCCGATCTGAAATATCATTATTTTTTTATATTACTATTTTTTGATCAAAAATAATCATAATTTTTTAGTTTAATATTTTTGGTCAACAAAAATTATCATTTTTTGAGTTCTATTTTTTCATCAAATATAATCATTACTTTTGAGTTAAATTTTTTTTGATCGAAAATAAAACTCATCTCTTGAGCGTTATTTTATCTCTCAGAAATAAAAATTAACTTTTGAGTTAAATTTTTTTGTTCAGAACGAAAAACTCAAAACGCCACAACACTTTTCTAATAAGTATTTCGGGGTAAATTTTTTGTTATGCCATCGTCAACATAACTCAAAACTACAATATATTTATACATATATATTTATGTACATATGTAGCAAAAAGGCGATTAATAAGAAAGATCTACAAATTATTTCATTGGAAAGCGTTAAACCATGTACATATGTATATATTTATGTACGCACATGCAAATATACATATGGGCATATCGTGGCTAACGGACGCGACATTCGTACGCGTTTAACCAAGCTTAAAATAAGAAAGAAACGAAAAGATCGTATGTATACCATAATTATTGCAAAGCACTGGAAGAGTGCTATATTCAACAAAAAATGTTGGAAAGATAAACAGCTATATGCAAAGGTACACGCAAATAAAAACCGGTACGGACGCGACAAAAAAGGGAAGTGTTTTTTTAACGCCTTAGGTTGGTAGATTTATGAATTATGAAAAATATTTCTCGCCTTTTCTTCATGACGTATAGGTTAGGTTAGGTTGATGTGGCAGTCGGTTCAAAAGACCAACTCACTTAGACCTTTTGAAGGTCCATTGTGATACCACTGCAAAAACTCGGGAACCTCGGTAACTATTATTTAGAGAACCATTTTGAAGCTCTTATAAAGCGTAGAATTGATTTTATTCCTACGCCTGATAATTCCGTAAGAGAGTTGAAGAAGGGCCTACCTAAGAAGCTTGCTCTCCTCTTGGCCAAAGCTGGGCAACTACAGAAGAAGTGCTCTACGGTTTCTTCCTCTTCCTCATCCCTGCAGCTTCTGCAGTATTCGTGGGAAAATATTCCTAGTCTTAAAGAGTGCCTGCCAAATAGCCAATGACCGGTTACACAAGCCGTGACCATCGCAATATCCTCTCTTGAGAGGCTTAGCAACTCCTTCGTCTTTTTCTTATCTATTTTCGGCCATAGTAGCCTAGTTGTTTTACAAGTGCCCTCCTCTAGCCATAACCTGTTGGCCTCTTGTATCATGCTATTTCGAAGTAATAATTTGCAGGTGGCCATGGGTATTCCAATAGTGCCTCTGTTCTCACATAGGGGGAGATTGGTACCTTTCCTGGCTAGCTCATCGGCCCTGCAATTTCCTTCAATATCTCTGTGTCCCGGAACCCATATGAGGCTGACCTTGAACATGGCGCTAATATCGTTTGGAGCTGCAAGGCATTCCTGCGCAACCTTTGATCTCAGCATTACCGTATTCATTGATTTAATGGCCGCCTGGCTATCCGAGAAGATATTAATCGTAGTCTTCGTTACGGCATGCGTACTGAGCACACTTACGAGTAAAGTGGCCCTGTAGGCGACATATTTTTTCTCTGCAGCGGCGAGAACTTCCGCGTTGTACCAGTTCTTCTTTCGGGCTCGCTGAAATTCGACTACTTCTTTGGCGGTGGTACGTCCTATGCGGTAAATGTGTTTACATTGCTCGCAAATATGGTTTTTTTTGGAGAGTGCTCGTAGAGCGCAGGTGTGAGAGTCGAGTAGCGAGCTGGCAGTCAGTTTTGATTGCAGCTTTTCTACGTTGAGCTTTCCTTGCCTCCGCTTCGTAAGCAAATCGTTTACTGCATTGAGACGTGTGCGTATCTTGACTGCACCAAAATAAAGATCTGAGTCGATGCTTGGTTCTCAGATCGTACATCTAAAGCACTGAAAGCGTTATTTACGCTTTTATAGTGGAGCCTAGTACTGAAAACTATCAGCAGCAGTTAGCTATCGGCTGTATTTCTCGACGGTGGGACCAAAGATCCATTCCTTGCCCGTATTGACATTTAAATCAACATTCCGCGACGGAGGCAACGGAAGTGCGCTTCAATGGCTCTTAGAAGAGGTGTTAGGTTGTATAATCCTTCTTTTTTGTCGGGCGTTAATGTTGGAGTTGCTAAAGAATCTCGCTTTGAACCAAATTGCGGCGAGACGCGCATCGACCGGGGTAGACAACAGTATTAGGCAACGGAGTCCTTTACATACGATAAACCCGACGCCGAAATTGCTTTCCTTCATATGGAAGTTGTCGTAAATATTGTGGGGCCTTAGATTGTCTTACCTTGCCCCGTCCAACGCATAGCTTGAATGGCGGTGATGCCAGCCTCACTCTTCGCAAGGACAACTACCAGTCAGACTGAGGCGCCTTTCCCAAACATTTTAGGTTCCTGCTCTAGAATCATAGTCCTTTAAACCACAGCCATGGTCATTATCAAAAGAAGGTGGTCTCATTCGAGACTTTATGTTACTTTTCATTGAACGTCGTTCTTACGTCTGTGGTTACAAACCCAGCGCACAACGACATCCTGCGTTCATTTTGACAGCTACCAGTTTATATAGTTGCTACTCGTAGTTACCAGACGCTGCGGACTTAAGTGGACCCTTAAGCCGAATACCGTGGAGGGAAAGGGGGTCCCACCAAAGATTTATCTCTTTCTGCCTTGACCAAAGGCTCCATATGGGTTGGTTCCCCCATAGTTTAGTCGGGAAACTGTAACTGCATACTCAGAAGCCACACCCCATATTCGGAGGCTATGAAAGTTATTTATATCACCGAATTACCAAGTAAACTTGATTAAATATTTCTAGCACAAAACACAAAAACCTTTAGCATTTTTATTTAGTCAAGGCGAAGCAAACCACCTTGAATAACCGGCTAAGCCTTCCCACTGCTGAAAATAGCCCATTGACCTTATGCGCCCTTTTGTGCGAGGCGTTTAAATTTCAAGTGCCGCTGCACAGATTTTTTTTTTCAATGTTTATTGTTAAAAACGTGTTTTGTTTATTAAGTGAAGCGCGCTACTGCAGCACTTAAATACAAGTATCATTTTTTCTGTATTTAATTTTTAAATTTTTAAGATGCTTATTTTTAATTTCCGTTAAAATTTAATTTTTCTTTCTTCTCTCCCCCCTACAGCAATGACATAATGGAACCAATGACCGCATTGGTTTTGGCCTTCCAGGTGTTGGCTCTCTTCTCTATCGCAGGCGCGCTGCTCATCTACCTGATCTGCAAAGTGCGCGACGATGTCGCCGAGGTGGCAGAGGCGCAACCGGGCACTGTGCTCATCACCAGCGCCGACACCGCGCTCGGTCTCCAACTGTGCACACATCTCGCCAACAAAGGCTGTCGCGTTTTTGCTGGCATGCGCGATGCCCAAGATTCGCTGCCCGCCAAACTGCTCAACGGTTGGTTGAAAATGCGCGAGTACAGCGAGGAGCCAGTGCGCGGCGCCATCATACCCATGCAACTGGATGTAACACGCGAGGATGTGCTGCGCGAAACGACCAACGCTATGGGCGCGCACATGAATGCGGGCGAGCGCGGCATTGCGGCGGTGATCAATACGAGCGGCAGCCTCTTTCGCGGACGTGTCGAAGTGCAGGAGGGCCAGCAGTGGGAGCATATGCTGAGAACGAATATATTGGGCTCGCTGCGTGTGGCTAAAGCGTTTGTGAGTTTCTTGCGTCCGACCAGGGGACGACTTATCTACCTGGGCGCTGGCGCAAGCACGCGTCCGGCTGGGACGACAGCACAGGACAGCGAGGGCGGTTTGGTGGCATTCAACGCGACGCGCGCAGCAGTGGAAAAGTGTGTGGTGGAGCTGCGCAAGGAGTTGCAGCCGTGGGGCGTGAAAGTGGTGGCGCTAGACACAAGCGGTATTACAGCAGAGGCGCTGTACAGGGCGCCAGTGCCGTACAGTAAGTGTTGATTTAAAATTTGGTAACGGCATATGCTTCTAATATGTTACACCCTCTTTTTTATTCCGCTAGCCGCTGCTGAAAGTGAGGGCGCACCGACACAGTACACGGCGGATGTGCTCAGCGCAAGCGCTTTGCAAGTGATCGAGCGCGCTTTGTGGGATGCGGTGCCGCTGGAACGCTACCAACTGGTGCAGAATAGTAAATTGAATTTCATGTTGCCATGTCGTTCATCGTTGCGGATGACTAGTTTGGGTGAGGGCGTAAGGCGCGGCGTGCAGCGCGTTTGAGGGAGTAGAAGCGCGCATGTAAGCGAAAAATTCGACTACAGTTTAGGCAAGGAGCTGTAGTGCGCTTGAGAGGTGGATGACAAAATTTGGGGACACTCCAAAAATTTGTTTTGAACAAATCTACGTTTTTATATGATTTTTCGATTTAAGAAAATGCAAAGTTTACATCGAAACTGCGGTAGTTTTGTAAAATTAACCAAAAAAACTTTTGGGAAATATTTTTTATTATAAATGGAAGTTGTAAGGCAAACCAGTTAACAGCTTATTCCTCCACAAACCGGAATGATGTGCGGTTAATTTGGTTTTGAGCGTGAAATTTACAAGCTGCGCTTCATCAGAACCCCCACGGCACTTCCCATGTAAACTATCGTTTTATATTTTTATTAATATATCTATGTATGTATGTATGTAAAAGTGCAACTTTGCTTTTTGTTTATTATTTGTAAATAATGAAACTTATAATTATAAATATTTTTGCATATTTTAAGTTTTATTCTTCTTTGTTACAAAAATTAAAACATTTGGCTGCCACAATTATTAACCTTTAAAAAAAATATGAGCTTTTACAAAGCGCTTTTTTATTCATTAAATAAAAATTTTAAATTCTACTCGTATTAAATAATTTTATTTCACGCTGAGGTTCGGGTATGCGTGCGACAAATACCCACGCGTAAGCATGTTACATAAATTCTACTCATATTTCGAGATGAAATCATAACGCAGCACAGAAGCACGATATGTGTCAGCTGCTACAGCGCAGGGCTTACCCTCCGTGCGTCCGGGCAGGTGTACTAGAACATCCGCGCCAACAATGCTCTGCAAACGGCTACTCATCTACAATTGATTGATAAGACAAGATTTTAAATTATGAATAATCAAAAGGTTTACCTGGCTGCCATTCACCGAGGCGTATAATCGACCATTTTTGCTTGTCACTGAGGCGCGTACATACTCTGGACGTGGATCTAGGCTGATGCTGTCGTTTTGTAGCTGGAGTGGGCAAACAAAAAGCAAAGCACAAAGTTAATAAACGCAATAGCTGCGTAATAATGCTACTTAGAGAATAAAGAGGCCTACTTTTGATATACATATATTTTTTAGTTTTGCGATAAATTGAAGCACGCAATGGTTTTCCTTGACTGATAGCTACGGTCGACGTATTAATTAGCTTTCAAATAGGTATGTATATATTTTTAAGCCCACAAGTACGTAACCACTTACCGTTATCGGTAAAGACGCCAATTCGCATTTATCACGCTCCCAGCCAGCAAACCAACGTATCGCCGGCAAAACAAACAAGTGAAATGTGACAAATGCGGAAACCGGATTGCCTGGCAGTCCAAAGAAGTAGCGCTCCTGCTTGGAGGCAAAAGTCATTGGTTTTCTAAATTTAGAACCAAATTAGTGAATTGCAAGCAAGCAAAGCTTCATAACCGCTTACCCCGGTTTCATGTTAACGCGCCCGAAATTGAGCGAGAAACCCAAACTCTCCAACGCCGGCTTTATGTAGTCCTTATCGCCCATTGAAACACCACCGCTGCAGATAATAAAATCGACATGCTTGAATAATTCTGAGATTTTGCTTTTGACGATTTCAAAGCTGAAAGCAGAAAATATGTAAATTAGTTGCTACAAGTTTTAAGTTTACTTTCTCATCCGCATACTCATCGCTTAGCACTAGTTTTTGTGCGCATTCAAAACCAAAATATACCAGCAGCTCCTCCAGCATAGTTGTGTTTGAATCGTAAATTTTACCGATTACTTCAGGTTGCTCTGGCGCTAGCAGCTCGCTGCCAGTGGAGATTATGCCAATTTTCGGTTTCCGTACAGCTCCCAAATTTTGGCCGACTGAAGAGAGTATGGATTTAATGACGACGGCTGAGTGATCGGCAGACGGAAAGAGCTTGCTGCCTTTGCGCAGGTCCGAGCCAATTGGGCTACAAGAAGCAGTATGGAGTAAATTAAAAGCAATTGCTGTTGTCTCTTGATTAAGTAATTTTCCTTGCTTACCGTATGTCCAGATTGGCCTTCGGTTCGACCAAAATCTCTACCAAGTCCTCTTCGCCCGTTTTCTTCTTCTTGAGCAGCTTGGTGTCCTCCACTTGTACCACGCAATCGGCGTAGTGTGGCACCGGCGCGCCGGTGTTAATCTTATAGCACTCATCCTCTTGTAAATCGTGCATGATTACCTGTTTTGATTTTTATAATTTACACAATAAACAATAAAATCAACTACTCACCTCATCACCCGCTGATATATATCCCAGCACTTTCTTGGTGCCCGAAAAGCCTGTGGATTTCATTGCATAACCATCCTTAATGGATGCGCGAAAGGGTGGTATATCTACCGGCGCCACAAATTCATTCAGCAGTTGCGCTACATCACGCTGTTGCTGCACCATTTGAAATATTAGCTCCAGCGCCTGCACCACCGATATCATGGGGAACGGTGAATTTCTGTCGCTATCATCACCCTTGCCTGTCTTGTGTGGGCATACATGCCCGGCGGACGCTCCGCTACCGCCAATGGCTTGCAACTCGGCATGTACGCGCCGCACCAACGGCAATTCATTGCCTATTAACTGTAACGCATGTGGCAGCAGCTCGCGCACTACTTCAAAGCATTCGGTCACTGCCTTTTCGCTGCCGGGAAAGTTGAGTATTAGCGTGGTGCCTGCTATGCCACATACACCGCGCGATAAGGCAGCGAATTTGGTCTTTTGCAGCGACGCTTGCGCAATGTACTGTGCCAGTTGCGGGCATTCTTTGTTCAATATTACTTTTGTGGCTTCTGGTGTGACATCGCGTGGCGCAAAACCGCTGCCACCGGTAGTAATAATTGCACCAACATTTGGCGTTTTCTGGGCTACGAGTTCACGTAGCTTGGTGGTGATCTGTTCGCGTTCGTCGGGTATTATAGCTGTTATGATGTTAGCATTTTGGAAGGCTTCGCGTATGAGCGACGCCAGACGCGGTCCACTGCGATCTTTACTGGGGTCCTGGCTGCAAGTATCGCTTACTACATGGAGAGATGACAATGGAGATTTATTAACAATAGTTACATGCGTACATACATATGTATATTCGTAAAAGACAGAAAAGATTACTTGTTAGAACTGCGAAAACAATTTCACCAGACATCTTCACTCTACGACGATTGTTGCTTTAATGCTTTAACAAATAGTAGAGCAACTTGAACAATTTAATCTATGTACAAAAAAATTAAACAAAAACAGAACGGCAATTGTTGAATAAAAAAAAAATCAGATAAGCGTAGTTGACAGCGCTGCCCTCTGCTACGATGGCAGAGACCGGACGCAGTGTTGCTCAACAACGACGTCAGCTAAGAAAACCCGCAGTGCATAAAAAAAATTATAATAAAACGTTGAAAACAAAGTAGATGTTATCCAGAGATGAGTTTTAAATTAAATTCCTTCTGTACTAAAAGGAATTAAGTAATTTGTTTTATAAATCGTCTGCGAAAAAAAATTTAAATCTTAAGCGCTAGTGCAACACTGTTTTTCGTTACCTCTTTCCAGCTTTTTGACAATTAATTGTTTAGAAATCAGCTGTGCGGCGAGATAGAAAATTAGAAATATTTGTATTTTTTTTAATTATATATAAAATATATTAAGGCATTTAACATGAGCGATCATAGTTCTTATGATAACGTTCCTAAAACTGAAGTAAGTATTCTTCATATTCTGCTTGTACCACTGCTCACATATCCAGTCTACTTTCAGCAACTACCGCTACTGCTCCCCATCACATTAGGCTCCAATCCAGCCATGAACCGCGTTAATAACATAACTACCAACGCTCCTCTGGTGGGTGGCGAAAAAGAGCTTACGCCTGGGCGTTGCAATCTACAAAATTGGCTTGGCCATACTTTCAGAGTTGTGATAACTGATGGGCGCGTACTGGTTGGCTTCTTCAATTGCACCGACAAAGACGCTAATGTGGTGCTATCCATGTGCGCAGAATACTTAGAGGAGGGAAAGGATGCACGCATACTCGGCAATGTAATGATACCGGGCAAGCATATTGTTTCAATTGCGGTGGATATGCCAAGAGATGCAGCATTATCGGATAAACCAAATGCTGCTTCAGCGCCGGATGTGCTTTAGTGTGATGAGTTTATAAATGAATCAACAGAACAAAAATTAATTTATATAAATATTTAAGCCACAACTTTTATTTAGTTTAACATTAGTAAAAATAATAAAATAACAAATCAGAGTATGAGCTAAGACTTTGTTTGTGTTGTTGCTTTGAGTTTCTCTTCAAGCGGATCAAAGCCCTTTTCCATGCGTTCCTTAAATTGCTCATATGTGCGTTTCCGGTCAAAGTGTTTCACCCACTGCCGTGGGCACGATCCCTCGAAGACTTTGCGCAGTTTCTGACAAGTATCCGGCACCTTTTCACCACTTGTCGAGCTGTGTTTGGGCGCATATTCGTTGAGGCACTGCCAGTATTCGTCTCGCGACGACCAGCAACGCGCACGTTCGTCTTTGGTGGGAAAACTCATTTGCACAATTTTCCTGTATTCAATTAGAATCTGTATATAAAATTTTGCGAAACTTATGAAAACGACTGGGAACACAAACGCAATCGGCAATGACATAACCTAAAACTGTCAAAAAACAGCTGATCGCTAAGCAAAAATACGAGGGTGGTTGAGGTAAAAGATTGATTTATTAGAAAAAACGTAAATCGATATTGCTTTTATTTAGATACGTGTAAACTCGGATTTGGAAATTACATTATTCGCCCGCTGCTTTAATTTAAATATATTAATTTCTTACTCGAAAAGAATATGTCGTCGCCTGTAAAGACAAAATAATTCTAAAATACTTTCTAAACTAAAATAGAGTATATGCCATAAAAAAAGGGACGGAAGTTAACCCTTGTTAAGACACCGGGTATTTTGTTCATATGATAACGTTTTCTAAATTACCAGCTGCTTGTTCTCGTCATCATCTTAGAGCCACTTGCTTCACTTGCACACTTCCATGGTCGGGCAATAAGTGCTTTGCAGTTCCAACACAAGTCTTCTTTAGCGACTTTTCCGGCGGTCGTTTGCTGCACTCATCAAAATAACATTTCTCTACATTATGTAAAAACTCTACCAACATCTTGGTATCTCCACCATTGGGTCCTACAAAATATTCACACTCGTAGCTGCTCGGCTGTTTTAAATCGCGTACACAACAGTCAATGAACTCCGCATTGGCCGAATACCAAGCATTCAAGTGCTGCATCGGTATATTTAATTTCTCACGAAGAATTCCTGTAACCCATGTATCATCAATCCAGAAAAAGGAATTTTTTTGTGCCTCTTTTACTAGCCGCAAAGCTGTTACTGGATTTGTTATATAGAGCCAGCCAGAAAGGTAGGCGGGATAAGTGTCTTTGGGCCAATCTTTTTCCGAAACGTACCATTTATTAGCGGTGTTACGCACAGGCGGCCTGCCACTGAGAACATAACCGGCTAGGTAAGTAGGCGAAGCAATTAAATTCGGTTGTTGCACTTCAAGCGATTCCAAGTAGCGTCGAAAGTGGAAGACATCGTAAATAATGTCATCATCAATTTTTATGATGAATTTGGCGCGGCTACACTCGGTGGCGGCCCAGCGCAGACCCATTACATGCTTGTAGCTCAAATTGTGATAATCTTCCTGAAAGTTGCCCTGCAAAAGGTCACCAAAGCGTTGTTGTTCGTCCAACAGCTGCGTTTGTGTGATAAACTTTTCAGTGGGCGGAAGTGCCGCCAGCAGGAAGACGCGCTGCATACCCATTTCAGCCAATTTACTTTGCGGTATAGCCTGGCGATGGGCAGCGCGTAACTCATCATGACCTGCATACGATGTTACGATTATAATAGCTACGGGGGGAAATGGAAGCAAACATTCACATAAAATAATCGAACTACATTGTGACTAGGATGAACTTACCAAGCAGATCCTTGTCGTACTTGTGACACACGTTATTAAATATTTCATACTTAAAGCTTGTGAAATTCAACAGATGACTTAAATCTAAGCCAGACACCTCATTTTCTGAAGTTCCTTGCTCCTGTGAAATGTCTTTTTCCAGTGGGGGTAGCTGCGTTAGGAATTCATCTCTTTTCTCACCCGGAGCAAAGTAATCTATACAAATTATTACCACTATTACAACGGCTACGATTAGAGTTAATAATTTATATGCAATGCGGCCGCGTAAACGCATTTTTTTACATTATTTAAAACTGAATTAGAAAAAATTTGCCTTGCAAAGTAGAAATGTAAACAATTGCAGCTGCCGCGATTCTTCCTCTATTTTACAACGCTTTTTTGTTTTTGCGCCGCTGGCGTACTCACCACATTTATTTC